>JAZGTJ010001977.1:0-47246 GCA_036877575.1 Botia almorhae
AGGCAGTAATCAAGATGAAGCGTTAAGATGTTTCTCACCTGAGTGTGCGAGTGCTCACTAAACACTTGAAATCGGTTGCCAAAGAAACAAGAGATGGGACAAAGTATTGTCGTGTCAATATGGAACCTCAATGATAATTCTGATGTGCTAACCTCACCTCTGAGCATTAAATGATTTATATAGCAAATGTGGGCTATGTCATGAATGTGTGGATGTACTAATGTAAACACACTCCTCAATACACTCAATACACTTTTAATACACATACAGGTGTTAATAAATAATTATATTTATTGTTGACATTTCAATGCTGCAAGAATTTTTGGACTTCTTAGCGTCAGGAGTGTGTCTATGATGCTTTAAAAGCACCTTGTTTTACGTTAAACTCTCCCCAGAGTTAATGTGCTTTAACCGCATTCTGTGTACAGATGTGCCTCAGTTCTTTAAGAGCAGCTTCCATCAGGGCAAGAAAAACATGAACCATCTCAAATCATTTCTCGCTCTTGTTTGCCTTAGGCTAAAAAAGCTGATCTCTCACCTTCCTTATTTACATTTCATCAAAACTCTGTCTGTCGTTTTGCATTTAAATGGAGCTCTAACAGGGGAAGATAAAAAACTTGGATTGGTGTTCTAAATTTTTTTGTACGATCAAATGAGCCACTTTTATGGTTTTTAGCACCATGATCCAAGGACAGAGTTTGCCTTGCGGCATATGGGTCACATAAAAGCCTGAGTTTGGTACAAGCTGCTAAAATTGTGTAAAGCAATCTTAATTAAAGTTGTGAATAACACAGTGATAAAACATTTAACTGTAATATCAGATTATACACATGGTTGCTATCAAACAAATAGAAAATAATTTAAAAATGGCCTAATGTTTTTGATATCTGTTAATTTAGCATTTCTTTTTATCAAATAATTTGTCTTAAAAATATTACTTTATTAAACAGTTCCAGTCTAGGTCCTGGATACAACATTATTGTACTTTAACAGGTTTAGGGGCAACTTGCCATGATGTTAATAAACATATCAAATAGAAATTATTACATAAAATATTAGGTCTGTCAACAGATTAAGATTTGAATAATTAATGATTATTTATGAATATGATTATTTATTCGCCCCTTTGGGGCTTCACCCCTCTTGAAGTCGTTCGTTTCCTAATTATTCTTTTTCTTCCACTCATAAAGTCTATGGCAGCCCATAGAACCGTACATAGGAAAGTTATGAAATTTGGTACACTGATAGAGGTCATTTGTGTTAATAACTTTTGACCCGTAAGGGCTAGAAACAAAATTATGTTTTCCTCTGATTCCATTGCTAATGCTGAGTCAAAAATTGCCATTATGAAAATTTTTCTGCCATTTTAAATATTTTGAAAAAACTACTTTTTTCGAACTTCTCCTAGGGCGTTTGTCTGATTTGCACCAAATTTGGTATGCATCATCTACAGACAACCCAAACAAACAAAAAAATGTGCATGGACAAAGAATATCTGTTTTAAAAAGAACTTAAGTGGCTTTGATTTCAGTTTGGTTTAAAAAAGTGCTCATTGAAGAGCTGTTTAGAGATGTTCTTAATACATCAGTTGTATCATGTGTCATTTCACTGCAGAGGAACAAATAGAGTCAATGAAGGGATATTTGACTTTTCCTGAGGTTGTGTGAAAAACCTTTAGAAAACACTAGATTATTTGCATTAATTAAAGCTCTGCTACAACCATTATCTTTTTTTAAATGTGTGTGATTACTTAGAGCTGTCTGCTTGTTTATCTGCAGTTTGTTGGATGTTATTTATTCTCCAAGGCATTTTCTGTTGTGTTCTTTTTCTGCCTTGTTTCTCTGGACTTTTCAACTTTCACTGGCTCTGTGGAATATCAAGTAATGACTTTACAGGGCCAAGCCAACCTACTGCTCTCAGCCAGAGCCCTGACTCCATCAATAACTGCTGATTTGATAATGTGCTTTAAAGAACAGCTTTTCTATTGGCAATAATTTTGTGTGTTCAGTCTTTTCATTGCTCAAAATTTTAGTCACCATATGAACAATCTCTTTATTCTAAAATAATTAACATCTAAACATCACAATATTTAGATCTTTGACATACACCGTGTGGATTACCTGCTGGTATCTTAACAGGCTTTAACATCCTTCTGCGTGGTCACATTGTACTTGCTCTTTCCGTACCTCATCTCGGTGAGACTTTGTGTTTTGCCGCATCTTGGAAGGTGGAGGTATGAGAAGCCCAGGGGTCGAGGCTGCTTCCAGATTGAATTTATATGTAACAATCAGTTTCCATCTCTGCAGCAGATGCCTGGCAACGACATCCATGTGATCAGTGCTAAACAGCTGTCATTGTGAAAAGAGAAATCACAGCAAAAAACAAAATATCGCTCTAGCTCTGCTTATGGGGGGTGTTGTGTGGAAGTGATGTTTCTCACCTTTTCTTTCAACATGCTAATATTAACAAAAGACGCCTGAACACATTGAGTACTGCAGAACTGCAATGTTGATATTAGTGTGTTTTTTGGTGGTGACATATTATTTAAATTTGAACTAATTGAAATGGAAGGTACATCTAGCTACACTTGCCTAAAGAATTTAAGAATTATATTTAAACCAATGGCATGCAAAGTTGTTAATACAAACAAAGACAAAATTTGGGTAATAAAAAGACAAGAAAATATATCATCCGCAAATTTCAAAAAGCACAATTGGACCAAGTGTAATTAGAATCAGTGTGTTCTAACTGGTGTATGGTATATTTACTTGTATGCCTATTGTTTCCAGCACTGCTGGATTCACCTTCTTTACTAGTATTTTGTTAAATGTGCACCTTGTTTGTCAGTGAAGTCAGTATTAGGTACTTAAAACAAATTAGTGAGGGAATATCAAAATACAGTAATGGACAAATCATTCAGGGCAATATGAAAGCCACTCAGGGACATTTACAATGCCGTTGAGGTAAAAAATATTCCCAAATGAGATGTATGTAGTACACTGAGAGACTTCTGTAGATCAACAGAGCTGAGCTGTGAGCATAAGAACAAATGAAAGGCTGTTTTTCTCCAGCAGTACGCTCATGAGAGAAGCATGTATAGCAGAAACTGAAGGACAGATTTAATGATGCGCTGGAGATTTTCAAATGTTTTAAGAGCACTAAGATGGTTTTAGGAAAGAAAATAGCAGAAGATGAAGGCAATGAACAAGCTTTCAACAGTGGTGGTTTCTCCGATAATGTTTAAACAGCAACTTAGAGAGCCATATGCGACTCTTCAAGTGAACTTTTATCCACTTTGATTCCATATCTACTAGGAAAATATCACATTTTAAACAGTCAGGGATTAATCAGATGTATAGTTTCCAAGTATAAATACAAATGTGAGATCCTCTGTAAATTTTTCTTGTCTGTAGTTCAACTGGCAGACCGTTGCGCTAGCACCCAGAATTGTGTTCAACACCCAGGGAACACATGAGTTCACTGCAAGATGTAGTGATGTTCTGTCTTATTAAATGACTGTGTTACACATCTCATTTGTCACGTCACCATGTCACTTATTCTTTCATCTCCACACATCACATCTCTGAAGTGATGAAGTAATTTCACATTCAGGTGGCATTTGCCTGCAAAATAAATGCTTGAAAATAATGCTTGTAATTGGCGTAATTTTCCTTAAATCCTTGATGAGAACAAAAAGCCCAAACGTTTGTATAATGACACATAAACACAGTTCCTAAATATAAGCAGCTTTTTAGATAGGTGTCTGTCTTTACTGCTCTTATTGTGATACGACATTGTTGTTCTTTTTCTTTCTGTCATTTGAGGTAATTACAGCATCTCTCTCCAAAGAGAAGCTTTAACAGGCTTTAAAAAGTGCTAACAGGCTGTAGTTTCTTTGGGAGACATGCATTTCATACATTAGATGTTCTACGAGATTAAACAAACAGCTCTACAATGTTTAATCTCTTGACTACATCTCCTATCATATGGTTAGCAATTTAATTAATCATTGTCCGAGTTATGCTTACAAAATATGTAACCTTAGTCGACACAGCCATTGATTTTGCCCAGCAGTTCGTTTTCTTCCTATATTCATCAATTCAGATGAATTGTTTGGCCTTCATATACATCACATTATATTTCTAAAAGAAGAGGTCTCAGCATTTTTATCTTAAATCCAATTAAAAAAAGGAAAATCTGTCATCAAATACAAACCCTGATAGTACTCAAAACTACTGTTAGCAGAGTGTCCAGACTGCATTTTCCATGTGAATTGTGACTAGTGGCTGTCAAACTCCAAAATGGATAAAAATGTACCAACGATACTTCTATTACCACAAAGTTAAACAATGGCTGTGCATGAGAAAATAAAATGTTGTTTTTTTACCTAAAAATCATGTTGTTTTTTTGTGTGCAAAATGTCTCTTTAAGAAAAGATACACTATGGCCTAGATCGAGCCTGTTGTGTTTACATATTATAATAGCTGCCTGTGTTTTAACATGTTGCACTGTAGAGTCATAGCAGCAACACTCCTCTGAGTGTTATCAAACAGCACACAAACAACAGGAGCAGTACAGCATGACAGCCGTTTCTCTCCTGCTGTTTATTCACATTTACATCAGCATGAGTTTTCTGTTCTCGAGGTCTTTTTAGGCCTCTGCCATACCCCTTTTCAATTTCTCTGGCTTCACCCTTTGTTAGGTTGTTGTTCTCTTGTAAAGGACAAATAAAAGCAATCATGCCTTCAATAAAGGAAGGAAGGTCAAATTGAATGTGTTCATAAATAGCTGGACTATGACCTACAATATTCTGTTTAAAATATTGAAGCATGGTGGCATGGTGTTTTTTTTATTTTAAAATGTAATATTGATTAACATATTGTTACATTACCAGACAAAAAACTGAGAAAATAACTGGTTTAATAACTGGAAAAAAAACTGGTTTATTTAATTGTTTTTTCTTTTGTATTTGTGACAGACAGGATCATTGTGTTTTTGTATTGTATTTGACTAATCAATCTTTGTGTTTATGTGAAACTGCGCCTGTCACAAAAATGTGATGATAGTGCGATTTAGATTAGCATATTTAGGTTTTGGAGGCAAAATGAAATAAACAGAATGGATTTTTGACAAACAGGTGTTCTAAATAAACTTTTAAAGCTGTCAAGTTGACAGATTTCTTTAGTGTTTTGGTCTTTGATTTGAAATGTGTGTGTCTCATACATCAGTGAGTATCAAAGTATCATACAATTTATTTAAATTCATGTAATGTTTCAGTTGTTCCTAAAAAGTAGTATCCAGCTGGTAACTGACTTTAATTTACCACAATTGTTACTTAAATTTGATGTGTGGCATGTTATTTTTGACCATAAAACTATAAGTGAAAAAAATACATATTTGAACGAGCCTGAATGTCAGTAATTTTCACTTATGTCCCTTTTTCTGTAGAGGAAAAACCAGACTGTTCAAAGGCGAGGTGTGAGGTGCAGTTTTCTCCACGATGCCCTGAGGACTCCATATTAATTGAGGGCTACGCTCCACCAGGTGAATGTTGCCCCCTGCCCAGTCGCTGTGTGTGCAGCCCAGCCGGGTGTTTGCGGAAAGTTTGCCAGCCTGGGCACCTCAATATACTGGTATCCAAGAGCTCAGGCAAGCCTGGGGAATGCTGTGACCTCTACGAATGCAAGCCAGGTAACTGAGATGAACGAGTTTAATGCGACATATATTTTTGTGTTATGTGTAAATGAAAATAATGTTTCTGTTGAAAAAAAGCTTTTGTCAAGCAGAACATTTTTCTAGTTGGTTCTGGAGCAATATTCCTATCAGCTGATCAGATTTTAGAATTAGGTTAAGAGGGTTAAGACTGGGGTTGGGGCTTCGATTTTTGGGTTAGTTATTGGTTAGGGTTGAGGTTAAGAAAAATGTTGTTGTTAATTAGTGTGACTGTGTTTGCTTTACTGGAATGTCATTCCTGGACTGACAGAAACATGATGATTCGGGAATTGTTCCTACTTGGCAAAATCATGGTGACCTCATGATGAACTAGCTTAACCAGCAATAAAACAAGCTTTACTAGGAACGCAATGATCTTTGATGTTCAATTACCAGCATCATTTTGAGCATCATGGCTGTATTGTTCATCAGCTAAACCAATATCAAATCAGCACTACCCAGCGTGAAAATTCATTTCTGTCAAACGTGGTCTTTTTTTTAGTAGTAATAGAACATAAGAACATAAAAACTTCTTTTGGCAGGAGCAATAGTTGAGTTTTGTGGAGTCTTATCGACACCAGCAACTGACAGAGATGAATTTGAATTCCTTGGACGGTATCTCAAGATTCTGTCATAATTCCTCGGATTCACAATATGGCAGCCTTGAGCAGTTAACTGCTTGGCTTTAACAAGACATAAATGAACTGTAATTTCATTTGTTAATATACTAAGTAATTCACCTATCAATTTTGAGACTTGGGAGTTTGCCAAGTTTTTGAGACATGCTAAAGCCGTAGAGTGTTAAAAGAACAGATGTGTGTGTAGTTCCGCTTCTAGCACGCATCTGTTTTTTGGATTCTTCTGATAAACAAAAAAGTCAATATAAAATTTACATTTTTCAACCTTTTGTACTTCCTATAAAAGGAATTACTGGTATTTTTATACATAATTCATTAGTGAATATTATTCCACTTGTTAAATAAATCAATATTTGTCTTTGTAATCTGTCATCACAATGTCGTCATTTGCTTTGCCTTCAAAACAGCTTTTCTTTTCAACTGACATCACCTAAGCCATTAGGGTATTGGTTAATAGTAACCAATAGTCATATAAGTATTTAGGCAGAGGTTTTGGCTTCTGTTGTAGATGATGCAGCCTTTTATAAATCTTACTAATAGTCAACACAGTAATTAGAACTCATGCAGTAATAATAATTGGGATATGACAAGTGACCCTAACTTCTGCCTGCACATCCCTGTAACATAACAGATTTTAGGTGTCGGCTGTGTTTTATAAGTCCTTCACAATATACTTCCAACTCTCTCATACAGCTTTATTCTGATGCAGTATATCCACCTTTTAAAATTCAATTAATTCCAGATGGATAAAATCAAGTTTTTGTTACCGTTTCAGTTGACTGAAAAACTGAAACCTGCTGTTTCATGTTGACTATTTACACAAATCTCTGCTAGCTGCTGTTTCTGTTTTGTTTGCAAGTCTTTCCACATTTAACCTTTAACCCACACTACAAAACATCTTAATAGCTGTAAACTGTGTGTGTTGAAGCCTGAGGGATTATATTACAGGCTCATCATTTGCTTGGATGAGAGTTTGATGAGGTGTGTTAATTGGAGGCTTTGATGAGGAGTGATAAATGCTTTGTCTTTTGTTTTGTGTTCAGTGTTCAGTGTAGACTGCAGCACAGTAGAGTGTCCACCAGTAAAGCCTGTACAGTGTCCAGCAGACAGTTATGAGACTCAGGTCAGACTGACAACAGATGGTTGCTGTACCCTTCCTACCAGGTTAGTCTGTTACACCAATCTCACTCTACACAATCTCAGACTAACATTCCCAGTTAGTCTGTTACACCTGTTTTTTATGCCCACAAGCCCAGATAGCCTGTTACACCTGCCTTACGCTCACAATCCTAGGTAGTCTGTTACACATGCCTTACGCGTACAATCCTAGTTTGTCCTTTATACCTGTTTTACAGGCCCAATTAGCCTGTCACACCTGTCATATGCTCAATCCCAGGTAGGGCATTATACATGGCCTAAACTGACAAAGCACATTCATTCAAAATGTCTGTCTCATTCTCACAACCAAGATTAGACCATTACATTACAGATTACAGATTCATTTTATATGTTACACCTGTCAAGCACTTTAAATCAAGGTTGGATACTACTCCACTACTTTAGTCAAGGTTTGTCTGATACTCACAATCCGGGTTAGAAAAAACACTGTCTGTCCACAACATAGTTTATCACAGCTAAGAACAATTTAGCTCTGGCTATCAGTGCCCAAAACGTCTCCAAATATTAATATTGAAAATAAAAACAACAGAGTGTCAAGACAGATTGTTTTGTTTTTATGCATTGTGTTGTTATGAATTGGGCATAACAACCCCCACACCAGCATGTCTCTCTCTCTCCCACTCAGATGCGAGTGTTTGCCCGGCCTCTGCAGCTTCCCACAGTGCCCAGCAGGGACTTCCACTCAGGTCGTGTCCCGTGGCGACGGAACACCAGGGAGGTGCTGTGATGTGTTTGAGTGTGTCAACGGTAAGTTCTGTTTTCTGTGTTTGGTAATTAGTGTTTATGTGTATGTGAGGTTAGAGAGGTTGTCTAGTCAGTGAGCAGAACCCTGTCGCTGCTGTCATAGTGACCAGACTTAGCACAAAGCCATGATTACCTACAAGACACACCCAGAAACAGACAACATTTTCTACATACACTAACACCTCTCTTCACATCTTTAAAAAATCAGATTCTGGAAGATTGTTTAATTAATAAAATGCAGAGAGTTTTGATTAATATTTGATTTTACATGTAACAGCTGTAGTGAACTTCTATCCATGTACTGTAAGAAGCTTTCAAGAGTTCAACAATAATTCTGCATTTTTTAAGATTTCATACTCTTAAATACTTTATTTCTTAGAAATTAAATGATTTTAAATAAATATTATTATGATATTTGACTGTCTGTTCCCAAACAGATTTATATTTTTCAACACTAAACACTTTTACACAAGGAAAATCTCATTAAATATAGCACAAATAAATTGCTGCTGGAAACTTTGTCCAGTCTTGCCTGGGTGGGACACAGTGTTGGACTGCTATAACAATTTAAGCATATGTTTGTGGGTGTAAGAAATATGGAAGATGGGCCAACACAAGACAGATGTGTGTCTACAATGTCCACACACACATAAACACACACAGCACTCACTGACAAAAAAAATGGTGCTCAGGTGGAGAGGAAGAGAGAGCTTAACCTGACAGTCGCTGTGGGCAGAGCTGTGTGCAGGTGGTGGAAATCTTTCTCAGATGAAGTGACTACAGGGGACAGGTGGAACAAGCCACAGGATATTTGCACAAAATCAAAGCTGGAAACATCACCACACAACAGGCCGTATGTTATGCGTTGGGCCTTTTCCATATTCACGCACAGACAGAACGACAACACGAGTCAGGCTCCATCCAAAAGCTCAAGTGTGTCTGCCTAAATAAAGGGGCCTGAATAATTCTGCTTCCTCTCTATTTATTTATTTCCTTCCTGTTTCTCCTGCAGCCAGGCCTAGGGCACACAATACATGAAAGGCATAGCAGGAGAGCACTGCCCAAAGATGCTTTTTCCTTATTTGTCATTTGGCGACAGTTGCTCCCATTTCAAGCACATATGTATATAAACAAGCAAGCACAAATACCAGTGCGGTACAAGGGGCCATGTTGTGTATTATCTTCGTGGCGGGCGTGGAAATTAGCCTTAGGCTAATTTAAGAACAAAGCATTGAGGCCATAGAGCAGGCATCAAAGCCCCAAACAGGAATACAGGCTAATTAAACATCTGGCCACTGGTGACTGTGTACGGTGTAGCGCCTGATCTAATTTTCCACAGCTGAAGAGGGCGGGGGAGAGTGTGCAGGAGCTTACAAAAGGGGAATAAATTTACCTTGTGGATGTGCAGAGTGTGATTAATATGCAGCACGTCATCAGATTGACCTTCTCAACACTTTCTCATGGCATGAGTAAATTGACGCAACAGGTGAATGGTCTGTACAAGGATGCTATGAAGGTTCAAGTGGTCAGGTTGCCATGCGCAGCATATGCTGAAACGGAAAGCTGTCATTTCGATTTTGGCATCACCTTAAATTGCATTACATAAGGCTGGCCTGCTGGAAGCAGCCTGTATGAAAACTATAATTGCATAAAGGTGTTGATTTTCTTCAATCGGTTCTCTTCTCAGTAATGTGTGGTCAGATTTATTCAATACAGCATGCGTTAATAAGGCTTTGCCTCCTAATTTGTACTCCTACTTTCTTCTGATTACAACAGAGTACAGTCGGGTTATATTGTGCTATATATCTAAGGTTTATTTCTCATGATTGTTTTCTACCTGAGCTACTGTATTTCAAGCTAGATACCAGTTTGTTTAGATGGGCCTGGTTTAAGCCTTGTAGACCACCTTGATTAAGCTGTTTAGGACCAGTAGACCAACATGGACCAGCATGAAACTAGCAAATCTGAGCACATTTTGTAATGTTGCTGGGATATCTTTTGAAACTCTAGAGGAGACACAGAGATTTTTTTTTCTCAGGGGAAAAATCTGAGAAGCAGGGACTTATGCAAATGTCTTGTGATTTTTCTTTCCTGCAACTAGTGTGAGCACAGAAAAAGATTTTGATGATACCAATTTTAAAGATTCCCATGAATATTTGACTATATCATCTGTGCCATTTCCAAACAAATTCACTGCTTGATGATTTTAGCAACAACAGATGTCAGATAAAATGCCAGTTTCTTCCTTAATCTCTGAGGCACACACACTTACAAAGGTGCTTGGGATGGCAAGAGAGTGAGCATTTTCAGTGTTTGTGTTCCAGACTCCTTTCTCAGACAATGATGTCACCCTTTTGGGGAGCAGATAAGGAGAAGGTCTGATTAGTGAAGTGAGTTTATGTTTGCATCTAATCTAGAACATTCCCACCCTGAGCTAATCTCAGCTCTCTTCCAAAAGTTTAAAAGACTTATTTTCTTTCTATGTTTGTGAACTACCAGGCAGTTTGAAGTCTTTTTTCACCACACTGGGAAGTTGAGACATCTCGCCTTTTTCTGCCTCTCATAATGAACCAAGGAAATGTGTTGCTAAAGAAATATTTCCTCCAAAAAAGAAAATTCTGTCATTATTCTCTCAACCACAGTTTGTTCAAAATCTGTAAAAAAAAATTCGGCTGTAGACCACAAAAATGCAGAATGTTGACGCTGGTCTTTATCATAAATGAAAGTAAAGGGTGACCAGCAGCTATAAAGCTTCAACAATAACAAAAAAACCACAAATGTATGATAAAAGTAGTTCCTATACATTTTATTACAAATCTTCTGGAGCCATACAATAAAAAATGACAAAAAGTCATTACAAGTGTTAATCTTGGACCTGCACCTCTTAGATCTTATTCAAAAAATGTTCTGTCAGGTATAATGTCAGTGATGTCAAACGCCATTGAAGCTATTGTATGGCTTCAAAATACTTTTATGATTACTTTTATGAAGTTTTATGGGCTACTTTTTATAATGCTCTATAATTAAGCTTTATGGAGCTTAAATGCCCTTGGCCACCAATCACTTTCATTGTATGAAAACAGCATTTAACATTCAACAACAAAACTTCTTTTATGTTATCTGTAAGAAGGAAATTTGTACAGGTTTAGAACAACATAAGGGTAAGAGGTTTAATTTGTAGTGGTGCTTTTCTTTTAAGGATTTTGTTGCTGTGCTTTAATATTTACAATTTAAATTGTTGTTTGACATAGAGTTTGTTTACTCATTAAAATAGCAGCTTTGTTTTGCTTGTCACAGTGATTGTTGACAGCTAAGGTACACAGTTTGTTCAGTAAAATCAGAATGTTAATATCAACAGGTTGTTTGACTGCAGGTAAACATAACTCCACCATATTTGTGCACGGTAGATTTGGTTTGTCATTAGCGTTATTTTTAGTTACGTGATTAGCTTTGTGCATTTTCACACATGAGCTGGTGCACCTGTCAGTCACCATTCATACAGCCCCACTGCTGCCAGTCCCATCATTAAACTAATGTTTATCCAGAGAGGGGTTGTCATAAAGAAGGATATGATTGGAGGTTTGTGCGAGCTGTTTTTGATAGAAGGCGATTTAAGAGGTTATAAGCTTTGAGTGTGTGCCTCTGGTTCTTTTGGAGAAGGCGTTTAGTCAGGCTTTGGGAAGGTTGTGTCACGTACGCGCGGAGAAGATCCCTAATGCAGACAGCAATTAACACAAAAGGCTTTCATTAAAGTAAACATAACTCAAGGGGGAGAGAACAAGGAACAAAAGGTAAAAGGAATTACATTAGTAGTATAAATAAACAATAAATTAAACACCAATTAAATCAAACAAGAAAACTACTATTAAAAAAATAAAAAAAATAAAAAAAAAAATAACGAAAACAGAGACGAATGAAAACAAACCAGAAGCAGACAAGAACAACACCAACGAGGAACACGAAACAACCAATAAACAGACCTAGGAACCCGAGTTGCAACAACTGGACTCGGGAGCAGACTACGACAGGTCAGAAACACAAAGAGAGAGAACAAACCAGCGCAGGACAGCAGACACAAGGGCATTAAATACAACAGAGAACAATGACAAACAGGTGTGCAACATCACACAATGAGGAAACAAGGAGGCGGGGTGAGACAGGAGAGAACATGGCAGATATAAACAAAGCCATGTGCCAACACATAGAACGAACACCCAGAGCGTGAGTCTAGACTCCGACTCTCAGAACGGAAGCCGCAAACAGACAGGACAAGTCAGAATCCAGCCCCATGCTTTGACATAAAACACAGACTTTGTTAGGATCCTGGCAAAATGCGCTCTCCAGGCTTGACAGGAATACAAGATGCTGGGGAACCCTGGAGCCACAAAGGCGGGCGCCTTGGAAACTTGACAGGCCAACGTCGCCGCCAGGACAGGTACTTGACGGGCAGATGCCGCCACCTGTTTGGGCTCCTCCCGGAGCAGAAGACGCCAGCACCTGGACAGACACCGGAACAGACGGACCAGACGTGGGAGTGGAAGACGCCGCCCCCTGCACAGACACAGGAACAGACGGAACAGACCTGGGAGCGGAAGACGCTGCCCCCTGCACAGACAGACAAGACACTGGACTGGAGGGTAGCACCGCCGCCAGAGTCACCGCCAAATCCGACAACAAAGGAAGAACCGCCTCTCGCTTCTTCCTCCTCCTCCTACTGGAACTCCTGTGGGGCCCCCTCCAGGAGGATCGTAGGAACACGGTGCCAGATCCAATGGGTTGCTCGTGCGCACAACAGGTTCAACCATGGACCCAGGTTCAACCATGGACATTTGTACTAGACTCAGCCAGTTCAGTGACATAGCGTTATAAATGTTTAACTGGTAAAATAAGCATAACATTGCGGCTCTGTAAGAAGCATGTCTTTTCATCCTGTCTCAGTTTCTCTTTTTAGTAAAAGTGTTGTCGGAGGAGTAAAGTGATATTAAGGAAGGGCTAGAATAGGAGTCACCAAGGGGCCATCCACATAATGGGTGCTCTGCGAAGCTTGTGATGATTGACAGGGCCCTGTAGGCACTATGCTCTGTCTTATATACTGGGCTGTTATTTATTTCTGCTCCTGGCCACTATCTTTCACAGATAAAGAAAAAGAACAACATGCACGCAAAGGTGCTGTTTTGGGTTGTAGTGTCATTTATTTTGTTTTGTTTCTTGACAAATTGATCTGCAGGTGTTGTGCCGTGGTAGTGATTTGCATGTCCAGAGCAGGGGTGGGTCTTGGCAAAGCAAGGCGCAACTGTGGAGCAGCACATTATCACATTATTTAGTCTGTCTCTCAGCAGATGCAGCCAAAACAAGCACGTCTGTAGCATAAGGGAGGGTTGGAAAACACCAGGAGGCAACTCTGTAGGACAGAGACAGAAAATGCTAGATGAGTCCTTTAAGAGAGCCCTTCTCCTCCACTGGAAAAAAAATCACCTCAAGCATTTCAGAGGATGAGAGTCCCAATCTCCTCAGCTATCAAATTCTATTTCTTCTTCACGTTTCAGAGTGTTTACTTTAATTTCAGGGGCAAAACTGGATCTTTATGTCATACCAGACTGTAGATTGTAGAGACTGTAGAGTCCTATAGATAGGCTATATGGGTGTTTTTTTTAACTATGGGCATTTTTGGCCCTGAAGGTTTGAAATGGTATTTGTTCATTTCACTCTTTGATTAGACTATAATAGTTTTGATAGATGTAATTCACATTATTATAGATTTTTATAGTTTAAGTCTGAATCTGGGAAAAAAGTCTGTGTATAAGACACATTTGACAAATGATAAAAATGAACAATTATGGCATGGTAGAAAGAAAAGGTTTCCAGGAAAAAGTTAAGATGTGTTCAGTTTCAATACAATTTTTAATAAAAATCAACCTCAGGGACATAAAAGTGCCTGAAGTTGAAAAAACACCCACATATCATAGAAAACAGGATTTTCTTGCTTTTTTAATGTACTACTGTATGTGGTTGTACTCTGGTGTTCACCATGCAAAGCTTTCTCCCCAGCCCACCCTGATGATTTATGGAGACAGTTTATGTTTGGCATTAAAACAGCACCTTTTTGGCCAAAAACAGCACCTTTTAGTTCTAATGATGAGAGAGGGTGGAAAATGGTCATGTAAAACTAAATTACGACTGTTTCGGGTGCACAAAACCTTGACTAACAATAAAAGTGGACTTTGGGGAAAGTATAAAATTCTACTGCAAAAGTATAGAAAATGGCCCCTTTAAAGACATGATGAGACTCAATGTGTGGCGCCTGGCCTGAGGGATCCAAAAAAACTAAATTAGCATTCCCCCATATGTGTTTAATTGTAAAACATAGACCATAAGTAAGAAAGCTGAAGTGTGTGACTGAAGGTGGGAGATGCTAATTCTTCACATTAAGGTTCTGAAAGGTAATAGATGTAATTATTTTAGGTTGCCCTTCAGTGCTCTGTCTGGGAACTCAGAGATGTGGAGGTGTTTTGTTCACCACAAGGAGAATTTTATTACTGCCGCTTCGAAATCAGTCAAGCTCTTACAGTTAAATATAAATGAATGGTTTTGTTTGCCGCATGCTTTTGAAATCCTTTGTGTAAAGAAATAGACTCTCTGTGGGTATGTGTGTGATTTGGTCTGTTTTCAGTAATTTATGGGAGAACACATGTAATAGCCGCTCTCAGTTTGTCTCATCGCTTCTTACTCCTACAGATGTGTGGAGGGCTGGGCAGGTATATAGATTACATAGTTGACTTCTGCCACTTACCTCATCTCACTAAGACACTACCAGTGCAGTCATGCTCTCGAACAATTCAGGTGGGGCCAGTTTACAGCTGTTGGCTCGAGGTCTCAGAGGGGAGTGAACCAGCTGGATCTAGGCGAAAACTAGGCTTTGGCGTCTCTTGGTAGTGTTTCCATGGTTACCAACCTCTTCCATTAATTTAAACTGAGGCATGGCGACTCAAGAAAAAAGAGAATCTCCTGTGTGATTTTGTATTAGATAACGGTTGTATACAATACTGTACATTATTAAAATCATAAACTGAATCTGCAAGTCTTTGAGCACTGTCTGTGCTGATTTAAAAGGAAAATCTGTAGAATACTGTAGATTCAAACATGGTAAAAACCATTAAATGAGGCTGAAAATACTACAGTCATATTTGTAGCTGAAAGTATTATCCAATTTGCATTTATGCATTTAGCAGTTTTAGCAGTTTAGCAAATTTACAGTGCAATTGAAGTAGGAATTTATCAGTCCATGTCGTCCCTGAAAAAAAATGAACAGGGCTTTATGTAGAACTTTGCAAATTATTGGTGTTCCAATGCCGTGAATATCTGCAGAGTGCTGCAGCCACAGATTCCATGTAAATATTAAATAGGCAAGCAGACATTTAATAGACTAAGCTAGACTGCGCTGAAAATGAAACCTTCTCTCAGAATCAAAACAGGAAAAAAAAGCTTGTAAAGAGTAGAACACTAGAATCAAGGCAGTGCATTTTTGGTACCTTTTTATAGTTCTTCTCACAAAAGAAAATTTAACAGAAAATGAGTTGCAGAGACAGAGAAAAGAAAAACGCTTCGGCCATAGAAAGCCAAGGGTGTTGCAACAAGTGTCAAACACCCTGACTTTCTATAGTGACTTCTGCAGCAGCCTGAAGTCTATTTCAAAAGTGTTTCTTAAGGTTTTTGTGCGAAATTAAATTAACCCTACCACAGTCACTTGCCAAAATTGTTAGAGTGGTATAGGACTCCTGCCTTTGAGCTCAGTGGGTTCTTATTTATGATGTTGGTCTGAGCCCCTTGGTGATGTTGTTCTCAGTATCATTAAGACTCAACGTTGCAGGTGTCAATTGGAACCTTGGAAAGAACTGGTGCAGATGCTCTCCAATTGGTTATAAGCCCACTAGGTCTCTAATTGGGCGTATGCGCAAATGTGTGTGTATGTTTGTGCACAGAAATTTTGATTCATCAATTTCAGCAGGTTTAGTCTGAACAAACATTGTGTGTGTTATAGCTTGATATACAATGAATCATGTGTAGTGCAGGTCTGTATAAAAGGTGTTTATAGTTTTTTACAGATCCTGCTATCCTCCCACAAATTGGAACATTATGGTTTACACAATAATTGAGATCTTATACAGTAGCTGCATTTCTTGCAATAGTAAAATTGCAACATCCTTGCACTTGGTTAATATACAGACTCACAGATTTACATGTTTGGCTACAAGAAATAGCATTGAAAAATGAAGGACACTCCATACAGAAGCAACCCTGACCATCTATAGTTTCTAATAAAAAGTTAACTCAGACTTTGAATGACCATTTCCTTCCCTGACAGGGTCATTAAAGAATTACAGCTTTGAAAGGACATTCTAAATATTAAACAGCGCATTCAAGTTTGTCTTTCTAACATAAAGCCCAATCCCTAATGCCAGAGGATTTTGGGAAGAAGTCCAAGTCAAAGACTTTCCCATAAAACTATGAAGGAATTCTCTACAGTTAGGTCATTCGTTGTGAGGAGGAAAGTCAAAATCAAGGAAGCCAGTGAGTTGAGAAAGTAGTAATCAGACTTTGCATATTTTTTAACATCCCCCTTGTCCTATTGTGGCAAGAACAAGATAAACCCTGGAGCAGACACCAGCTTTCCATGTGCTTGAGCCAGCTGTTTACACACCAGCACTTATGCCTTGCCCTTCAAAAAACAGAAATGCAGTATGACTTTCCCTTTTACCATATCTCTGCAAGTGTTTTTCATGGTGAGGTCATAACAACCAGCAAAACAAGTGGGGGTGAACGCTCTATCTGCTCTCCTGCAAATCTCTTGTTCGAATCAAGGCGGCTTGGGTCAGGCTTTATCTTGAAAACATAATTTACAAAAGGGGTTTCTAGCAGTGGTTTTACATAAAATCTGACAGTCAATGAGATAAAGCAGAGAAAGTACCTCCCCCCTACGCTCAAATGGTATTCTGTTCCATGTCCGAGTCACCTCTAAAAGGCTATGATATGGACACATGGGTCATTTTTAAAGAATGAGGCCCATGGGATGGGGCCATCGGACTGAACACCTGGGAAGGTCAAGATGCTGACGTAACTATCACTTACGCCCCTTTCAATTATTTACCTGCCCCATTACGTCATCAAGCTCTAGTCACACTGTAGCGCCTGTGGACTGGAGGATGAGGCTTATTAGAAACACTCTGTTATTAATCATTCCCATGCAATTACAATGTGTGTTTTTGGCAGTTAGCAATTAAAAGCTGTTAACAGTCCAGTTAAATGTGGAATCTTCAACTCTATTGTATAGTTCCAAAGGATCTTATGGGAGGAAGTTCACACACCCAGGCAGTCACAACGCAAAAGACACATATAAATAACTGCTTGCTTCACTCATTCCACCATCTCAAGGTCCTCCTTTATTTCTCTAATTAGGTCCAGAGAGGCAATTTAAAGCTTCAGTCAAGTCTCGTGTGAGCCAAACCTGTTTATCTGTAATGCTTGCATAGATACGATTAATGTAAACTTATAAATGAGCTATTCATTAAAAATTAGCAATTAGAAATCAAATTTAAATGTGTTTACTTTGTGTTTATGGTGTTAATTCGCTAGGGAATTGTATAGGAAGGGGTAGGGAACTGATAGGGAATTAGGTTGGGAACGAATGGGATGGAGTAGGGAATGGCTATGCTATTGAGATGGGTTTTGAAAGGATAGGGTAATGTATAGCTGTAATGTATAATCTGTATAACTCCATTTGTATATCTGTGATGTCCTTTTGTACAGCTCATTATCATATAATAGATTTGTCTGCAGCTGTCTAAAGGCAGGGGGTTAACGTTACTTTCTTACTAACGTTCTTTTTCTTATGCATTGATTTATAAGCAGTTCTTTCCAATTAGTTGTCAAATATCTACAGCAGCAAGAGTCACCCAAAGGAGAACGACAGAACCAGGCAGACGAAAATAGCTTTGATTAAAAAACTGAGCAAATCCAACAGTCCTCTATGAAGACTGTCTAGTGTGACAACTTCACTGTTCATTGAGCCTCAACTAATTGACAAAATTATTCACTGGAATTAAAAACTCAGTGTACAGCATCAGCTAATCGTTCAACAGCAAAGTATGCAGGGATCAATTCCTGAGTGGCTCTGGGTGACTTTTGTGGACTCCAGGTTTCTTATAATTCTCTTTTATTGGTTTGGTTTGTATTTTGTCACTTCAAAAAATGTTCCAAGGCCTCACACCGTGTTTGTCGCAGGGTGAAGGTTTTACATTATGACTGCAGTCCATCATCTATGTTCAGGCATGTTTTCAAACAGGCATGTTTTCAAGGATGTTTATGGCGTCATTCAACATAAGGAGAGCAAGTGGCATTTGCTGATTATTTAATTCAAAATTGACCCATTGGTTCCATTATCATACTTCTTGTTACATTCTTTTAGGATGGGTTTTTTAAAATGCTAAGTAAAGTTTTGTATAAAAAAAGTTATTAAACATTTCCACTGTTTTTGCGCTGGAAAATATATTGTTCACTGAAAACAAATTGACCTTTGTGTGGGGCATGCTCACTTATTTACCCAAAAGCTATAATATATTGTATTTTAGTTTTGGGTAGAGAATTCACACATTTTTAGGAGGGTTGAAACCACTAGAGAAAACACTAGAGAATTTGGGTAATTGGATGTTTGACCCAAAACCTTAAGATTGTGCCCTTGTGACATGTTACAAATAACCTTACTTTCCTCTCTCTAGGAATTTATAGATTGTAGTTTGGGTTTCTCTTTCACTGCCACTGTAAATGTTGTTTTTATGCTGAATTAACGACAGTTATCCAAAAGTTATGAGATCTTCATCAAGCTTTATTGTTTATCAAAAAAAACAAAAGCATGTTGTTCCCATTTACACAACTACAGGCATCTTAATGCATGAGCTGAAAGGGGATTTTTGTACATAGTGGTTGCCATGGTAACCCGTGAGCATCAATTCTATGGCTTTTTGAAATTCAGCAGCTAAAACCTCTCTCGGACACAAATGCACTGCGTTTAGATTCTTGTCTACCCCATAACTATCTATTCTTTTCTGCCCTGTCGTCAGGAACCTTTTTGTTTTGTTTGTGCTTGTCAGTCATATATGCGCCAAGCTCTAATGCACTGTGTACGGATGACTGTGTTTTGCAGAGACAAAGGCGGCCTGCACTTTTAACGGAGTGGACTACCACGATGGCGACATGTTTAGGATGGATGCCTGTCACTTCTGTCGCTGCCAGGGGGGAGTGTCTGTATGCTTTACGGCACAGTGTGGTGTCCTGCACTGCAAACGCTATTATGTACCCAAAGGAGAGTGCTGTGCTGTCTGTGAAGGTTTGTCGATTTCTGTTAAACAGATGCTGTACAGTATTATATATTATTTTTTTCACCAAACAAAAGCTATTCCAAAAGAAGACAAAGCATTAAGCTCATTAAACAACACAGAGACTGGAACAAGTGTGTACTTGGAGTTAGAGTAATTTTCCCTCCCTGCTCAAAACTTTCTGTAATCACTCTGGTTCAGCTTCCCTCCAGGTGTTTGCACTTTCTCCAAAATCCTTAGTGAGGGAAACCCCTGCTCTGAACAGTCGTGGAGTGAGAGAGCTTTCCATTCCACTTCTAATCATTTATTTACTCTGTTCGGCAAAAACACAGACCTGTCCTAAAGCAGTTATGACTTGACTGTTGCTTTAAAATCACAAAATATATTGAGCATTTGCGTGGGAAGTATTTGCAGATTGGACGTTAAATTTTTAAGCTAAATACTTTGTGTGTTGTAAATTCAATGAGCATCCAGGGCTAATTAGTTCAGGGAACTGTTCTTTGTTTTATTTTGTAGACAACCTTTAATAGGCTGCCTGGGAGCATGTAATTTTGATTGCTATGCTTCTCTCATGGGTAGATTTTTGTTGTTCAATACATTGCGGCCTGGTATTACCTCGCCACGTTTCCCGCTCATATTATATTTATCAGAATGTGGTCATGTTGAGATTAGTTTGCGAATGATTTTGCAGTTATGTAGTTAATTAAAGTAAAACTCTCCCAAGAGTTCTGTTGCAATGGATTAAATAGAATTGTCCAACTAAAGTTAAAATGCTCACAGTAAATGTATAAGAATGATCCATAAGCAGACTGATATGCAACTATGGCTTATAAAAAAATATATCATTTTCACCGAAGGGCTGATAAGTAATACTTATCTGTTGTGGTTAGACTGATTTTTTGGCCCATCCTTCACTTATTTTGCCTTTATTTAAACTGTATGCTAGTGTATAAACACTTCACAAGATTTTCCAACAATTGCTGTGTTCAAATGCAAGAACTTTCCAGAAATCTTTGCAGTGAAGCTCCACAGAATTGAAGCAATCATCAATTGCTAAGTTCTACACCACCCCTATGCTTGTTTATTAAATATGCTAATTTGATTAAGCTTTCATCTACCAATAAGAAAACAGTTTCCATAGTTAGTACTTTCCACAAAATTTCCTCACCATTCAATGCTGAAAATACAAAACAAATCTCTCTCTTTCTGTCACCTCACCCCCTCCCTGTTACTTCTTTCAAACAGACCCTGTTTACCCAGTGCTCAATTTTGCTGGCTGCTATGTAAATGGGCAGATCCTGGCTCATGGAGACCACTGGCGTGAAGACGATTGCACCTTCTGCCAGTGTGTGAGTGGAGAGGCCCGTTGTGTGGCAGCCGCCTGTGGCCACAGCTGCCTGAACCCCGTCACAGTGCCAGGAGAGTGCTGCCCCGTGTGTGAGGGTAAGAGCATATAACCTTTATTCATATGGCCTCATGTTGTGTTGGGTGTATCCTTCTTAAGTGGTCCACCATCTTTGTTACACTTTAACAAAACAAATTGTTTATTTGACGTGGCTCTTTTGAAAGATTGGGTTGAGCCAATTCCCAAAGCATTGGCACGTTGTAAATTTGACAAATTAAAGAATGCAATGAAAAGAGAGTTATTTAATGTATAACTTATTTAAAACCGAGAAATAAACAGCAGTATTTAACAATATATTTATTTCATTACAAAACAACATAAAATGCAGTACTGGAACTTCTTTGAACATTTAAAGCAGTGTGCACAGAGCACTGAATCAATGAATCTGTTTTTCAACAGGCTTATTGAAGCAAACTCAATCTGATTCACTGCAATGAATTTAGTTATTTATACACTATATAGTGCTTGCCAAGCCAAGCACTATTATTGCTATTGCTCATACTTATTTTATATCATAAATTGTATGTCTGTTTTGTACAGTGTGCTGTTACTTTTCTAATTAACTTACTGTAGAAAAGGGAGGGTCATATGTAGGGATGAGAACAGATATTGTGGAAGTTTGGGAGTAGGCACTCTGTCTACCACACTGCAATGTCCTGGCAAACACAGACAGCATCTTAGCATGGCAGCGACTTCTGCATGGGCAAGCGCCTTACATTTTTCAAATAACTCCTAATATATTTTAGTCTATTGTTCTTCTAGCACACAGATGTACACATTTAAGTTACAATTCCAGTCACACACTGTATGTGTGAATAATCTATAAGACTGTGAGAGCAAAGCGGACAGGTGCATGCCTGTATCTCCCAGTGTCTCCCAAGTCCAACCCAACCTAAAAATCTTCACCACCTCATCTTCTGTCTCACATGCCATCATGCAATGAACCCTGCTGTATGATTTTCTCTGTTGGGCTGTGTTTAGACTAAAAAATAATTTTTTTTACTCACATCTGACACAGATCTAATTTTTTGCACATGTGTAAACACACGAGGTCAGATTTTTTTGTATCCGATCTGGGCCACTTTTAAATGTGGATTTAAATCGGAAACATATCCGATATCCAGACATCCAGCCTGCGTCTAAACACACATATCCGATTCACCTTGGCTATAATGTCACTGTTCCACAATGAATTGCGTTAAACATCATCATTTCATACATGTATCGAATCAGTCTGCAATGCCAGCGCAAAAAAGCATTAAAGCCAAATAAAAAGAGGCTATATATGGAGGATATAGGATATGGAGGATATAGGATATATGGAGTTGTTGTGTCACCAATGTGAAAAACATTACAGTTGTCTTTATGATGGCAGCAAATGTCCATCTACAATTCGGGGGTCAATCATGGCACTCATATTAATGAATGACTGGAATCTTTTTTGCCAGGAGATGTAAACACGTGCGTCGGATACGAGGTGTAGGCCAAAAAAGTGGATATGGACTTAAAATCAAATGTGAGCATTATAACTTGGAGTGTAAATGCAGCCTTAGACCTTACCATTCACCTTGCTGTCTGTGGAATTTCATATAACGATCGCTAGTGTGTATATTTCATACATTCTGGAGAGGCTACCCCAGGGACTCACTGCAGCTGGCTGGGTTGTTTGCTCTGTGTTTGTTGCAGGTAAAAGCTTTGCTTAGTTTTGTATCTCATCATGAGCTTTGATTAGGCAGTGCGAAGTATAGACGTGCATCTCTGTATGCAGGAATGTGGCGGTTCAGTTCTCGGGGGCATGGACTACATTTCATAGAAGAGAGTTTGTAAAGGTTATTTCACACACACACACACAGGAAGCAGCAGACGAATGATAGATGAGTGGCAGGTATGTTGGGTAATGAATCTCCCTGGGGATTGGTCGTGTGCAGACAAATGACATCATCCTTTGAAAAAAGACCGAGAATATGGATTTTTTTACGGCTCTGTTCGCTGTCTTGATTCTCAAATCGCAAGAAGGTGCATGACATTTTTCCCCCTGTTGCTTGTAGACTCGGGATCACCAAGACAGGAAAGCTTGTTTAGAGCCATTAACAATCTTATCAACCTCTCCTAAATGCCAGCCTGACAATGCCTGTGTAGGAGGCTATGATAAACCACACTAAACAACCCTGATTTTTTCATAACTGTGGGGGCGAGATTTCACCAACTGGCTTTCGGTTATGATCAATGTTGTTCCAGTAGAATTGAGTCACGCCAGGGGTAATAGGATTCCTGGGCTTCTCTTCTATCCTCTGTACCTTTAACCTCCTTCCAATTAAAGATTTACGCAGATGAAGCAAACTTCACATGCTCCAGCCCAGTATACTAAAAGGATGAGCGCTCTGTTTTTTTTAATGGTGCTTGCTAACAGTGAAGGCAAGCATCACTACTACTATTGTTTATTTGTAATGTTAGGGGTGTGTTATAACCCTAAGTATTAAACTTTGGTGTCTAACTCATCCTTACTTACAGGCTTACAATATTAACAATTCATAAAACAGGAAATGAATAACGCAGAAAAATCCCCCAAACTTACATTAAATTAGAAACTCGACCCTTGAGATATCTGTAGAAATAAAATATCATAGCCCTCAAACTTGGGCCTTGGCAACTACCCAGGACACACTAGGAATCGCAGGAGAGGTGGTGTGCTTTTACTTTAAGTGATCAGGCATGCAATTTTCACCTGACAAAAGATGAGGTGGGTACCAAGCCATGTTCCAAGCACCAGAAAAACAGTGGTCCTTCAGGATGGGCTCTTTTAACTTGGACCAGTAAGCAACTACCTAAAACACACCACCAGTCAATTTATTAACAACTAGAGGTACCTACATGATTTTACGCTACCCCTATGCCAGGTTAACAAAATACTGTTCAGCAAATTTTTGCAGTGTAGATGCAGGCATTGCTGCTAGCAACCTCCCAGAACATGCTCGCAACTGCATGTCAATATGCTTAAAAACATTTAGAATAAAGCATAGAAACACTCCGGCAACCATCCTCAACACTTCAGCATAGTGGCTGCATGGGGAAAGAACTTCTCTCACCCTGCACCTTCTCTAAAATGCAAAGAGTCTGGTTAGCGGCCCATAAGACTTGGGGTCATTTTAATAGGTTGAGACAGCAAGAGCCTGAGGCAGGAAGCAGAGAAAAGAGAGTAGAGGATGGACAGAATGTGACAGCGTCATGTCTGTAGGGCAGCGGCTAGCAGTATGCTCACATTCACCTATTTTCAATTAAACTTTTATACGCCTGTCGGCGTATGAAGCAATTAGAGGTTTAGATGGGTCTGCCTGACCGTGGAGAGCACTTACTATGGAACTCAGGGGAAGTAAGGGGGTAGTACAGTATGGCTATCCATACAAAGTTTTACACATAGCATAGCTTCACTACATTGCAACCAGATCTCAGAAACAGCGTTCTCCCTCTCTGTCTCTCTCTTTGAAATCCCTCAGTTTCTCTGAGCAGTGCAGCGTTAGATCAAAGGCAGCATGTCGGCATGATCATCATCATGCTACAGAGAAAGGTTAAGCACAGAGAGAGTGTCTGAATGTGAAAATATTCAAACGTTTCAGAATTCCTCCCAGTGTGACAGCCAGGTCACCAACCTCTTGAGATTTATATGAATTCATGACTCTATACTTTGTCAGTTGGATGGTGTAGCTTAGTGTTAAAGGCAGGGTTGTCATCATGGAAACTTCAGGAATGGTGTGTGCTGTGACGAGGGGGACCCACTAAATGGGTCACTTCTGGGAGTATGGAGACTAGATCCCAGTCGTACAATTTTGTCCTTTTGTCCCATGAATTTTAGCAGCAGAACTGGTTAAAGGTATAGTTCACTCAAAATTGAAGTTCTGGCATTATTTGCCTACCCTCATGTAGTTCCATGTAGTGATTTATCTTCACGTCTTATTTCAAGTCTTTTGAAAGCTATATGATAGCTTTGTGTGAGGAACAGAATAACATTTCAATCACTGTTGAAAATTGAATTCACATTCATGTACATTCAGAGTTGCGGCTTCAAAGACAATGTTTGATGTTAAGAGGAAAAAGTTTTTAGTGAATAACTTAAATTCCTGTCTTTTTTCACAAAGATATTATATGGCTTCAGAAGGCTTTGAAAATAGAGCATGAGTTATATGGACCGTTTTACGATACGTATGGTGCTTTTTTGTCATTTTTGGAACTCAACAGCCCTTGTCCCCATTAATTTTTTATATGCAAAAACCTTCTTTTGTGTTTCACAGAAGAGGGAAGAATAAGTCTGGAATAACTTAAGGGCGAGTGAATGATTATGAATGAAATTATTTTGGGGTAAAATAGTTTTTTTTTGTGAATTAGTATTTTAAAAACCTTTGCTGGTAACCAATTATTGTGCCAGTTGATCCAGTCTTTGATCCAGTGACTTTTATTGTAATACTGCCAATGTATTTATGTTTTGGATTAAAGCTTCAGGTAAATGAAGTTAAAAGGTAGTGGTAGAACTAGGGGGGTTTATATGCAGGTGTGTCATAACTGCCCAGTGATGGAGTATTGTACGTTCTTTAAAGGAATGTTTATCACTAAAAAACAAGCTCTAATGATAGCATATTTCTAAACATTGTGTGCTTAAATGTTTATCCTACTGCAGTGCTTTGCCCCAATGCCTTTCCTTTGTTTTAAAAAATGGAGGGACAGGTCAAAATATTTCCTGTGGTAATCGTCGGTGTGCCACATATGCTGTTGATAGGGCTTAACTTATTCCTACAACATACCTACAATGCATTTAATGCCTCAGGTATGGGCCTTTTTGTGAAAAGCTGCCTATGTACTGAAGAACAGTCATTTGGACTGTGTCCTTGACACACAATGTTACCTGTGTTTTGAAGCCACACACACAGTTCTATTTTTTTGGCCTTGTCATTCTTTCCATAACAAGGTCTGTTGTGTGTTACTTTTGGAGACAGAGTGTCGGTAGCCTTGTGATGACGATTCTAGAATGAAAACAAAGATAGAAACATAGAGTTCAGTTATAACAGGAAAGAGCTACACATCTCAGTGGTTGCGTGGCTGGTGTATCCAGCTTCAGAAACATGCAACCAGTGAGTTTTTTGCTTGTTTTTTGTTTTTGAGCCAGTCACATAAATTGTAGATATTATGACTGATTAAAGCTCAATTTAAGACAATGCAGTAGTCTGTTTTCAGTTTTGAAAAACTACCAAATGTTAAATTTCTATGATGATATTTTTACAATTTATATGTGGTTTGCAAACACATTATTTTGTCAGAATGCACGGCTGCTTTTAAATGTCTGTCAATAAAAAAAATAGTTTTTTGCCTCCATAATTGCCTAGTTCTGCCATTCGCTAGCGGCTAAAGCTAATCAAATAGGACTGTTCTGGCATTCAACAATGACCTTTTTTTCCAGTAAAGCAGAGGTACTGTACATCCATATGCATTCAGCAGTGCCATATGTGGCCTTATGACAACATTGGGAAATGAAGAAATAAGCGGGCAGCTGCGTTTGATGCCTGATATCCCCCTCGACAGTGCTCTTAAATAGCCATACCTGTTGGCAAGGACTAAAGAACTCTGCTCTCATTGCCATGTGGCACGTTGCTATAGAAGTGGTGGACACATTCCAGAGCTGATTCCCATTTCTCCCATCTCTGCTCTTAAGTTAAGTCGAGCTGAGGGAGTGAAGAGAGCTTTTGATGGGAGCTTTGATGGCGTGTTCAGATTATGTTCGTTGGAGTGTCGCCTCTGCTCAATCGCCAGCTCTGATGATCAGCTACAATCCATTCCAGAGGTGTCATCTGGTGCTAAAATCATCGTTGTGGGTTTGTGGAGATCCATGTCCTCTCCTCTGGGTCTTGTTGGACACAGCGCACAGCGCTGCTCCCTATCCCCCAGGTCCTAGGACAACTTAATTTAGCTCATCTGCCAGCTGCCCTGCGCATTTTTATTTTCTAATTATTATTTGTTAGAAGACCTCATTTCCTCAAGGTGACACCATCTCCCTGTCAGAGGGAAGTTATTGTACCAGACGCAGTGCGTGTAATTAAGCAAATAAAAGCTGTCAGGTTGGGTCAGACCCCCAAACCAACTATATTGCTTTCTGAAGTAAAACCTCACAGCCAACAGAAGTTTCACAGCTGAAATTTTCACATTAAATACATTTATATACTAGCTTTCATTTAAATATATATGCATATGAACGTGAATATGCTCGATTTGTTGAGGTTTTTTAGTTGAGAGCCGAAACAGTTGCTGAAATGGCTAGAAATATGTTAATGAAATGAGAGTTCTTTAATGAACAGAGAAAAGGACATCATGTTTTTGCCTCGGGTTTGTGTTTTTCATTGAGCGCTCATTTTTTATTTAATAACCATACATAACTGTACATCCTTAAATTTGAGATGATGAACTTTTTTATTAAAAAATCGAATCAAGCTAAATAAAACACCCTTATATTGACTGTTTTGTAAGCACAAATTGGCTTTCGAGAATCATGGATTATATATTTAATAAATGTGTTTCGTGTAGCATTTGCTAAATATATTACATATGTAATATATATAAATTATAAATATTTTGTAATTAAAGTGATAAAATTATAAATATTTTGTTAAATATTTTGTTTAATTTAAGTGAACCAGATGTCACTGCTCTAACAGTGAAGAATTCGTAAAAACAAATTTTAACCAATCCATGAATTTGTGAATGTTTTTGTTAATTCACTGGCTCATAGGTTTACTTTGTTTTTAAATTTGATTAAATGAGTCATGCCGTATGTTTGTTTTTAAATGCAACCAAAGACATGTTGTCTTGGCATTATTTAATAGTTTACATCAAATTATGGTTAAATAGGCTTTAGTTTATTTTATAATAATATTACAGTACAGAATTTAATAGTGATGAAGCATCACCACTGACTAGTGGTTTAAGAAACAAGAAATCACAAAACTGCCAGGTGCTAAAAGTATTAATGAAAAAAGATCCTTCATTCACCTTCATGCCATCCCAGAGAGGTGCGAAAATGTTGACAATGTTGGCCAGAAAAACAAAGATGTTTTAACACACTTGTGTTTGTCCATACTTGAGATTACTTCTTAGCAAACAGCTCGGCATACAAATGGTTTCGCTAATAGGAGCAGAACCAAGAAATTAGCTGTTTACATGAGATGTTCAACAAGCAAAAACCAAACGATTCTGTCAGAAATTTAAAAACTACTACAAGCATCTATCAAGCATCGTTTTTTAGTAGCGGAATATTACAAGTCCTTGCCTCGCAGTGAAATCATCGTTTTCTGTGATGATGTCTCATATTTGGGCTGCTGCCATCAACTGTATTTATAGTCATCAAGACTTTGTCCATTTCAGACCTTGACAACTTTATCTGTCTCTTTCTGTGCCCATCTGGCCGGATCTTTCTCATCTTTATCAGGGTATTGGGGACACAGCTTGGTACAGTGTCTATCGTAAAGACAGGAATCAAATAGAAGCTTGTCGGAGCTGTCGTAACCTAAACGGCAAGATGGTTTGCCTGTCACTGATATAACACACGCTTCTGTATGAAATGGTCCCATAATCTTTTAATGGTTTCAGTCAAATCAATTATAACCAACAGGAACTCTTATTAGACAGAGATGTCATCAGACGAACAGAGGGGACGCTGATAAGGTGCTTATAGAACATTTGATCACTTTGTTGTGTTGTTGCAAGCTGTCATCTTACGCCTATCAAACAAAGCTAAAAGAAGAGCCTGTGGAAAATCACTTCAGCTTCCTATGACTCACAAGCACAGTCCTGTTTGAGCTCCTGCATTCCTCTGTCTGTTTAACTATCTCACTTACTCATAAGTGACTCATATCCTCTGGGGAATTGTTTGTATTTCAGAGCCCACCTACATCACAATGGCGCCCCCTGCCTGCGGCTCACTGGACAACTGCACGCTGACAGAGAAAAGCTGTCTGTATGGATTCAAACTAGACCCCAGCGGCTGCAGGACATGCAGCTGCAGGACCAGTAAGTGATGTTCAGCTGGGTCACTGTAAAAGTGTTTTGTTTTCATTAGGTCTTACAGACACTGTGAGAGGGTCTTTAGCTGTGTTCTCTCCAGATTCTGACTGGCTTTAGTGGAGATGTTTATGAGGATAAACAGTAAAGGGCAAATGGATTAAGAGCTTGTTTTGTATGCTAAGAGAAGCTGCGGAGATCAGAGTCTGACAGGTGTCAAAGTAAAGATATAATAATGCTGATTTTGCTCATTTAGGATGGTACCACAAGTGCATCTGTGGATTATAAATATATATTCTAGTATAAAATGCATACAGACAATCAAAAGTTTAGACACACTTGACTGAATTTATTTTTGCCATAATTTTAGACACATTTTGATTGAATATATTTTTTAATGGATGAGCTGTAGTGAAAGACAAACAACCAGCAAAGGACTGGAATACATTAAAGCTTTTACTAGTGTCAACTTCATGAAGCTATAATATTGAACTGTTCTGATTTGTTAGTAAAGAATAAATGGGTGTTTTGATCTAGAATTATAGAAGGCAGAACATGTCAGTTGTTACAATATTATGTTTTTATTGTTTGTGTATGTTGCATCACTCTTTTTGACTCTGTCTCCATAGTGGGATGTATAGGATGTATATAAATTGAGGTGTGATATTATTGTGTAAAGCTGTAATTAATTAGCCTCTGCTGTGTTTTTCTTCTAACCTTCAGGAGAAGAACTGTGCAGTGCTCTAATTGCCAGCTGCACACTTAAATGCCCTTTTGGCTTCCAGACTGACATCCACGGCTGTGATGTTTGCCAGTGCCGCCCACGTCACAAGAAGTGCAAGGCTGTGTCCTGTGTCAAGAACTGCCCATTTGGCTACATGTGAGACAGCTACAATCACATTTCTTAATATACAGACACCCTTTGAGATTTACAGTGGCAAGATGCTCAACGTTTCTGTTAATGGTTAAAGTAACCCAAAAATCATAATCTATTCTTTTCAATAGACTTAACCATACACTGCATCAACAGATTTGATTTTAAACATGCCAAAATTTGTTATCTTTGCAACACTTAGGTATATGACACTATGCATGACCCAATATACACTTTGGGTCATGCATAGTGCGATGATACCAAATTTGCTATAGTCAGCCATACTTAGCGTCTACTGTCTTAAATTTATTAAAAGACCTATATTTTTAAACTGATTATTTAAAGTAATAAGTGGTTAGGATTACCTATTGAATGTCCTACTTCCTCCCTTATCTCTTCCTCCTTTATTCCTTTCTATATCATAATTTTATTGATGTCATAATATCATTCTTTAAAATTCTATGCATATCTTATGTATTTTCTATGTCAGTGATACTCTGTGATATTCATAAACAAGACAGGCAAGATTAGTTTGTTGTGACAAACCAAGGTAATTCCTCACCGTTCCACACACAGAAATTGTGAATGACAAAATGATCCCTTATGTTATGCATTGCTTGTTTGTGCCTGGCTGCAAGTTTAGAGTTGACAGCTAATTAGGGCTGGCTCAGATCAGCGTTTCTGATTGTGCTGTGTAAAAGGATAAGTTGTGATAAGAAAGCTGAAGGCCTAATCTACCAAACATTGTCTCGATGCCATCGCAAATAAACATTGCTTCTTTACATCTGCAAAAAACATTTGCTCCAATTACAAAGGCAGATCGCCAAGCCAATTTGTAAAAACGTTTCCCAAGTCTGGGAAATGAGACAGGTGAGAAAGGTACAAAGTAGTACAAGTTGTTTAAAACTGTTGCATGTCAATTTCAAAAACTGTTGTGAGCAGAAATCAAACTTTGAATACCCATACGAGCACCACTGTTCAATGTCAAAGCATGTGCAGTAAATGTTAGGGCGGCTCCAATGATTGTTGAATGATTGTTGTTATTTTAAGACTGAGAACCTAACCTTTATGACAAATACCGAGAATAAGAAGGTGGTGTTGGCTGGTCATGCATTTCTATAGTCCCTATCAGACAGCCATTCCCTCAGGTGTGGTTGAGTAAAGAGGAGTCTTTATTTATCAGAGCCCAGGCTCTGGCCCCTTGTTGTTTCTTTCCATCCATTTCTTTCCTACTGTCATGAATGAGCACACACGTGCAAATGCTTGCATCTCAGATTCTAATTTTAGATATCAATTTATGCTCCCTCAAAGTTATGGCCGAGGTTCAAGCTCGCGGCCTGAATAATGCATGTGGCTTAGATGCAGCGGCCTCTCTTCCTGCGCAAAGAATATTGATATTCCCTGCTGCTGACATCTTACCTGATAGCTCCTTATCACTAAACCAAATGCAGAGTGTGTATGGCCGCTCCTCAGCCTATATTATTCAGAAGATAAGAGCGGATAGGGGCATAGTGTGTGTGTGTAATGGGCAGTGGGGCTCTGGCCAATGTGTCCTGGAAAAGTATAGAAAGTATAGAAAGGTCTCTTGACCATCAGGGAGCATTTTGATTGGTTATTTTGGTTAGTCATCTTTAATGTACCATCTGCAGACAGGACTCCAAGTAAGGTCAACAAACTCTTTTCTCTCCTCTCTCTCTTTTTATCTTCCTCTCTCTCCATGGCTATTACTCGCTCTCTCTTTCTGTCAACTGATGACATTGGACTGTGTCTTTCACACCTGGTGTGACTCCAGCTCAATACAAAAGCATTGACATGGCAATGACAAAGTCTGCTTAAGAGATTGTACTGACTCTTTCTGGAATTAGTTTGGGTTATGGTGTTATTTTACAATAGCTTCAATTGTGCTGTTACTTTTCTAAGCAATCTGACTTATGTTTTATGTGCCTGGCTGGCACAAAAAAACCTTGTAAACTTAGACTGAAACAGTCTTAAGTCATATGGGGATGATTATAGCATAGAGACTTGGGGGTATGGTAATCTAAGCAATTTACTCACCTAGCAACCAATAAGAACACCATAGGAATAGTAGAGCAGCATACCAATACAACATGTAGAACACCTTAAAAATCACATAGCAGCATTCTGGCAACAACACATCCTAGTGAGTAACCCAGAGAGTTTCACAGCAACAAACATGTTTTCTTTAAAAATATTTATAATATTTATTTGGAATTCATCGTGTTTCTATGAATATAGTGTATGTCTGTACTGTATGTCTCATTTATTCTTTCTTGTCCCCTCTCTTTCTTTTTCTCTTATCAGTAAGAACAAGCACGGCTGTGACACCTGCCGTTGTAAGAAATGCCCTGAGCTTCCATGTGACAAGTCCTGCCCAATGGGCTTCCAGCATGATGAGCTGGGCTGTCTGATTTGTCAATGTAGAGGTAGGCCTTTTCCCTTATTGTTAAAATGATTGATTTTTGGTAAAGGGCAACACGATGGCTTGGTGAGTGGCGCTGTTTCCCCACAGCAAGTAGATTACTGGTTTAATCCTGACTGAGTCAGAAGTGTGTGGAGTTTACATCTTCCTGTGTCAGTGTGGGTTTCCTTTAGGGGTGTAACAATATTCAAAACCGAACCAAAAAACATGATAGGGTACGTACCACGGTACTCTCATGACATAACAAAACGCCCCCTGCTGCCCCGACACAACCCTGGCCCATTGTTGAGGTTGATCTCACTTTACCTGGTCACAAAGTTTTCTTAACATATAACTTTAAAATAATTTTTACATTTAAAGCCATAAAATAGCTGATTGACAGTACATGCACCTATGACATTTTTGGGGGGCATTGGTGTGTTCAATTACAGTGCTGTTGTTGCCATTCTGTAAAATAAATAATCACTGGATAGAATAAGCCAAGCATTACAGTGACTTTAACATGGTTTGGGGGGTTGACAATGTATTAGTGGTACATTTGGCCCCTTACAGCTAGATTGATATGCTGAGGTGCTGTTCCTGTAATTGATAAAGTACATTGAGGTGTGAGACTGTGTGTTTTTCAGAGAGAACGCAGAAGACTGCTGAGCCTCATATTCACAGGGTCCATGGTCTCCAACGTGACTCATCCCCCCTCCCTATATTTCCCATTTATTTTGAGGGCCACCTGTTGTATACAAAAGCCAGGCCAACAGTTACTCACAGCCCTCCATTATTTATACACCTCTTGTGTTATCATTTGATTCGGCTTTAATAATGAAGCCAGCAAGTGAAATATTCACAAGCTTGGTCTGTTTAATGAGACAGGAGAGCATGAAAAAGACCTTTTTTAATCTGCCTGCCGTTTAATTTTTGAAAGCGCGCATCCTGCCTATATCATCCAGACAGGATTTTAATCAATGTGAAATGGTTGTGTGATATTGACTTGGGCCCCGCTGCTGTTTTGGAGAGGCTGTAAGAGTTGATGCTTCTGGCAGATAGAATGAGATTTGAGAATGTTTTGTGCTCTGGGGTTTCAGGGAGGTGAGGAATCGCTTGCATATTTTGTCATTTCACGCTGCCTGCAAATCAGCTGGTGAAAATGTCTTACTGAAGAGGTCAAATGTCTGGAATATAAATGTAAAAATGATTTGGGGAAACCTCATTTTTTTCATTTATTTCACTATTAATATGCCAAGAAATCTCTCGGGACCAGACGTTGAACAAAATAAATCTTCCTTCAGATATGTTTGAATTATCCTGTGTGTACACTGTAAAAGCAATCCTGAAGGAAAATGTTATTGCTTAGATACTGTTCTAAATTAGCTCAGGAGACATAAATGAAACATAAGTATGGCGTAAGTTTCAATTGTGATTATTGTCCTATAAAACCTTTGTGAAAATAAAACTGAAAAAAAAAAACAATTGAAAGAAGTATATGAAAATTTACATTAAAATGACTCGACATTGGATTGCAGCTGTCCTGACAAATCTGAGCACGGTTTGAGATATTGTTGAGACACATGAGATTATTGTCTTCTTTTTCTCAGGAGATCCATTTGATCTCCATTAACTGTCAATGCTGTCTAGGAAAAACATCTAGGATATTAAGAAGATTTCATTTGTAATTTGTTGATAAACATCTTTAACAAACAATACCCTGGTTTTACCAGTTATTTTGGGCCTTGTATCATGGGAATACAGTATTCTTAGTATTGTGGAGGGCATACATGCTGTTTGAATATACTTATCATCAACAAACATTGTTTCATTCAAAGTACCATGGTTTTACCATGCAGTGTTTTAAGTACCATGGCAGTGTTTTAAGTGCTCTGAAAGCAGTGTTTATAGTTAATTTATATGTTTTAATGCAGATCAGAGCTCATCGTCTGTGGCTCCAGCAGTAAAACAGGGATCCTGTCTGTCTATGGATGGCCGGAGGCACGAGAATGGCCAGAGTTGGCACGATGGCTGTCGGGATTGTTACTGCCATGATGGGAGAGAAATGTGTGCCCTTATTTCTTGCCCTGTGCCCTCCTGTGATAACCCTACCATCCTAACAGGCCACTGTTGCCCCACCTGCCCAGGTGAGCGTGCACTTCACACAATTTATAGACACTTTTCTGTGATTTTTATCGAATAACAACTTAGATCTATTCCTTTTGTACAAAGCTATTGTATTGCTTCACAATAATATTGATTCTTAGATTTTATGGTTTGTTTTTGTTCTTTTTAGACAGTTTAGTCACTATATGTTTATATTGTAGGAATAAGAGAGATGATGGATGTCTGAGTAAATGATGGATTTGTTTTTTTTTTGAAAGAGCTAGTTCTTTATGGATCTAAAATATTTATAATGTTTTGACCGTCAACATAGTACAGCACAGTGTTTGTTAGTACAGAGGTGAAAATCTCTTACCAGCATTGCATTAACTCTCCACTGTCTCTCAGAAGAGTCCAGTTCTCATAAGCCGGAGGTCAGCGAGGCATCGGTCTGTTTGGCCCCGGGCGGAGAGTATTTTGTGGAGGGAGAGACATGGAACATTGACTCCTGCACTCAGTGTACCTGCCATAGCAGCCGTGTGCTCTGTGAAACTGAGGTGTGCCCGCCCCTGCTCTGCCACAATCCAATCAGAACACAGGATTCTTGCTGCCCTCACTGTCCAGGTGGGTTGTGACTACGAATTTGGACAAATAATAAATATTGACCGTGTCCACAAACCTGCTCCGACTAACCAAAAAGCATATGTTGGAAGTGCTTTTGAAAACACAGGTCATGTAAGAGTACAGGTTGCTGTGATACTGAAATCTAGTATGAGTGGATTTAAGAAGATTTTGTAAAACTATGCAGTGGACTTTTAGAGGATAAGAGGCATAAAATGACACCTCACAAAACTGTGACAGGAGAGACGTTTACAGGTAATTGTGCATAATGCACACGATTGGAGGGAAATGATGAGTACTGCATGGGCACAGTACTGCATGAGCAATGCTTTAAAAGGAAAACCAGATGAAGGTGGAATAAAATAGATGCACATTTCAAAAAAATGCTCTGGGAACTTAACTGTAACATATTTCCTTTGCTCTTCAAAAATGTTCTCAACTCATCGAAATGAGTTTCGGTTTTCTAAATGAAAGGTATGAAAATGAAAATATGTGTCTAGCTCAGATTGTTTTCACCAAAGGTTTTTAAACACACTTTTTAGTGTTAAACACTCCAGGTTATTATGGTAAACCATTTTACTAAATATTAAAGCTTGAGTTTACGTGTTTATTTTATACCAGTTTTTTAAGTTTAGTTTTAAACTATAATCAGTATCATTATTTGGCTGGCTGTTAAATAGTTAAGTCATCTATAGTGGTTTTACTGTTTAGTTCTGTTTAGTTTTGACCTTCATTTCAACTAATATATTGAATGTTACTGATGTACTATTGAAAGAAGGCAACATGATTATAGAATTGTCTTTACTACAATCTTTATTACAAATTAATATTTTCTACCACTGAATTGAATTTCCTTTTTTCTGACATCACCTAGGCTGTGTGTGCTATTGTATAATGTTAACCAAACAGCTATTTTAAGCATTGTTTTAGCCAACTTTAATTTAGGTATGACTTAATTCTAGTACAAGTTCTGTTCTATGTTTTTTTTCTCATTTTGTTTTACTTTGAAATATATCATTTCAGGTAACGATTGCATAGTAATTGAATTTTAAATTAATCTAATCTCTCCAGATGATCCAGTCACCCCACAGGCTCCCAGTAACGACAGTATGCCCAGTTACTGCAGGAATGAGGAGGGTGATATCTTTCTGGCTGCCGAGTCCTGGAAGCCCAATGTCTGCTCCAGCTGTGTTTGTCTGGACGGGGCAATCAGCTGCTTCTCTGAGTCATGCCCACCAGTCAACTGCGCTCGGCCTGTGCTCAGGAAGGGCCAGTGTTGTCCCTACTGCTTAGGTGTGTATGACTGTTGCTAAAATATACTCTGCTATCTTAAACAGTTAACATCATAAATTTAAATGTAATCTTGCTCTTGTTCCAACTCCATGATTTTTTCTGTTTTTAAAAACTAGTTATTTGGCAGAATGTTCTGACTATTTTATTCCATAAAATAAACGTGATTGGTGACAGGGGCTTTTAAGCTCCAAAACTTACACTTTATTCCAAGTCTTCTAAAATTACACATACTGAAATTTGAGCTGTTGACAATTCAAGCACGTACAAAGTTTGGGAGCTTTGATGTATGTAAAAAGTTTGTTGTCAAAGAATTTGAACCAATAAAAAGCTATGTTGTGGAAAGAACTGTCATCAGATTAGACCGACGCTAAAATTAAAGAGCTCTTCTGCATCCAAGCGTTAACTGCTAATATATAGTGCTTATACAACTATAAGTCAATATATGCAGTTACTTTATTTCCAAAGCAGCTGGTTAAAGGTCATTTGTATACTTTCACTGGAATAGTGAATATGGCAATTTAACAACAATTGAACAAGATTTATGTGTAACAGTAGCTACTGCAAGAAAAAAAGAATGCAATTGGGATCTCTTTGCTAATGAGCAAATAATTATATTACAGTGTGTTTCTTCCATCTCATCACCAGATGCCACACCAAGAGCTGTATGTCATTTTAATGGAAAGACATACATGGATGAGGAGCGATGGGACATTGACAGCTGCACTCATTGCTACTGTCTGCAAGGCCAGACTCTCTGCTCGACTGTCAGCTGCCCCGCCTTACCCTGCCATCAGCCAATCACAGTGGAGGGAAGCTGCTGCCCTATGTGTCCAGGTGAAGATTTATGTGCTGTGCATTCAGATAGCACATTCAGATGCCCTGAACCCTGGAGCAGTTTTTAATTCAGTCACACATTTCTGTATCTTTTTCTAACTCTCTCCTAATCTCTTTTCAGTCTCTCTGTCTCCCTATCCCTCTCTCTCTCTCTCTCTCTCTCTGGCTCTCATAAAGTAGTGTTTACTTAAAACCTCCTCTCTAATTGAATGATTCTTTTGTCTAAATAGAAACTCGTTGAGATGAATCATTTAAAAGGATTGATTAAGTCAAAGCCGGACAAAGGCTAAATTAACTCTCTTTGCATTTGGGAGATAATGTCATTGATCATGCCCCTCTTTATTGCTGTGTCACTTGACTCGGGATCAATGAGGGGGTTGAGAGCGGTGTCATGTGCATTCTGGGTAATCACTCACCCTTTGGTGCTTTCCCACTCAAAGGCGCAGCTCTGAAGATGAGCTTTTAATTAGCCTGCGGTCCGCAATTTTACGCTGCCCCAAATCTGTTCTGAGTGTGTGCTTTACAACTCCTTTAATTGTAGTTATACTGTGGATGTATGTGCTGTCATGAGTGTGTGTTTGTCCATAACCCTAAACACACTCTTCTTTTTATCCTTCCTTTGTCTTTCTGCTGTTTAATTACAGAGACTTATGCTCCTACAAATATGCCTATTGAGAAGACAGACCAACGTGGAGACAAGCAAAGACATCAGCCAGCCTGGCCCACTCACAGCGAAAATGACATCATGCCACAGTTCAGAGGTACGAGTTCCTCATACACATACTCTTACACCTAAAACATCAACGCAAGTATTTCAGTGCAAATTTCTGTAGCTACGCAAGCTTGATTTTATGCATTTCCTGCAGCAGCGCTGCTCTGCTACTGGATCACTGACTTATTTTATACATATATTGAGACTCAGTACCATAAAATAATACGATTCAGTAAATAGATAACATGCCTGTTTTGTGTTGTGTTCATTGAATGCACACAAAACCAAATGTCCAACATTGTGTAGTAAGATTCATGAGAAAAAAAATGGCAGAATGACTTATGTAGTTTAAATTAGTATAACAAAGCTGAAAGGCTCACCCATTGTGAAAGCAGAATTTAGTGGAAAACACTGCCATGCGTTGTTGTATTCTGAAATGTTTCAAAACACTTTTCTTATTACAACCAAAGCGCACAATGCATTGTCAGTATGGCCACAGAAGACAGTATAGTGGGTTAAGTATAAACTTAAGTTTTGGGAACTGAAGTGTTTGATAGCCACAGTTAAGCAAAGAACACTTTGTACATCACTATATACACTATGTACAACCACTGTACCAATGCATTGGTTAAACCTTCATGCATGCATACTTGTGTAGACTATTGTTTTTGTCCTTGGTTTAACCCCACTGTTGAGCAAACACAATTTCATGTGCTTGTGTTACTGTGCTTGTAACGAAGACTCTTCGTTAGACAGAGGGATCCATGTGCAGCTCTTTATCGTACGAAGTAATCCAAAAAAACAGGCAAAAGTCAAACACCGGCAAACAAAGCAATGAGGGTGAGACAAAATCAGAATGGGTAAACAGGCAGTGGTCAGGGCAGGCAGCAAACACGATAAACAATCCAAACAGCACTAGGTAATCAACAAGGGTAAACACTCTAAAATGTTTGACATGGCAAAACAAGACATTGCAATGAGTATGCTGAAGTCCTGGGCTTAAATAACCGGGCTGTTTAGAGACAGGTGGCAAACAGGAAGTAATCAGCCCTAGGTATGGGGAACATGGGAAATGTAGTCCAGATAGAAACTAATATTCTGGAAAAGGCTCCTTCTGGCGGCAGGGAGGGAGGTGGAGCGATGACCTCCTCCGTAACAGTGCTAGTGGGGAAATTTTTTGTTATGTAACTACTCAACGAGTAATTCACATCAAGCTTTATAATCTTTGAAGATAATCGGGAATCTGTTTGTTTTTTACTTTCATTGTTAGGAGCCGTTTACTTTTTCTTTTTCTAAAGAAACATTTCTAGTTTCTTCAGCTAGGGATGATGGGACTGGGTGTGTGTTGATACAATTCTGGAATTTGCCATAATTGCTGACATGAATGGGGCTTTTCCTGCTTCTTAGCATTAGCCATGTATACATTTTATGTAACATGAATGGGTAGTAAAAAGTTCTATATCGCTGTTCTATATCTTTGCTTTTAGCTGTTGCAAAGAAGCAAATGTGCCAAAAGGTCTGTTGTGGGTTATTCCAGGTGACTTCGGAAGTCTACAGATGCCGTACCTAGATGGCAAGACGCCCTTGCCCAGTGAGGATGCTGGCCTGCACTGGGCCTGGGTGGCACTGCCCATCCTAATGATGATGCTCACTATCGCCTCCCTGCTGTTGGTCAACCAGCGTAAGCAGTGGATCCCTGTGCCTTGCTACCGCACACCCACAAAGGTACATACATTACCGTTTACCACACATGTACAGTAACAATACAATACAGAATAGTTTTCTGCTAGACTGGAAGAGAAAGCGTCAATCAAGTTGGTTGTTCACCTGTTTACCAGTTTTGTTCCTTTACTGACTGCCACACAGAATAACACATAAATCTATCTGCAGTAGATTTAGGGATGAGGGTGAGCTCCCATGAATAATAGCGAGTGATAGCAATAATTAATCACATAAAGGCAATCATTTTGTGACTTGATTTTGTTCAGCCTATAAATATTTAATTTAAAATATTATAATTGGTTATGGTGGCACTGTTGACAGACATATGGTCTGATTGTCAGGATAGCAGCTGCACACATCCAGTATAGGTGACTTTCATTCTGGGGAGGTAACAGTACTGTTTGGCGAGGATTAGGGGTTGTCTACACAGGATGTATTCTTGCAATTAAAAACAAGTCAACAGAGTGTGCAAGTGATGGAATAGAGCAGCTTTGGCTTTACATGCTGTCTGTGCATTCGGCTTTACATACAGTGATATGCGTATTGCAAGGTGCTAAAAAGGAGAAAGACTTCAGTCAATGCTATTTATTTGGGGTTGGTACTAACACTACCCTCATTTTTAAGCATTCTCGGGTGTAGCTCTTGGTGCATGCACTGATTAAAAAACAGCGTTCACGCCAACTGTCAGGAAATCTAAAAGCCATTCACAGAGTGTAGGGTGTATACCAAGTGCAAACAGTTTGTATGTGAGTTTGTGTGAAATGACAGTGTTGAATGCGGAGCATCCTGATGTAGATGTCCTTATCTTCCAGATGAGAGAGGGAAATATGGAGGGCAATGATGTCAATCTGTGACATCAACCAGACTCGTTTGCCCACCACAAGCCTTAGTGTGAAAATGCCTCAGGGTGTGTTTTTATATGACCAATCATTTGTCTCTCCGAAAGTCACATGACCCTAATAAAATTCCTTGCGTGCTCCAAAACAGCTCAGTGTGTTTGTGTTGTGTCATATCTACAGCCTACATGTCTCAATAATCAGCTGGAGTATGTGGACTGCCAAAAGAAGACGAAGGTCCAGGTGGACAGCACCCAGCGCATGCTCCGCATCGCAGATCCAGACTCCAGGTATAGCGGTTACTACAGCATGCAAAAACCCAACAATCTGCAGGCTGACAACTTCTACCAGACTGCGTGAGATACAGGAGAGCAAAGGAGAGTGAGTGACCAAGAAAGAGAGAGAATGAGCCCGTGTTCAGCTGCTGAAACCTTTTGCAGCACATGAACACTAATATAAACTTTAAAGACGGATAAAGCTGTCAATCCAAGTGCACAGAGAAGAGACCCTGGTAAAGAATAACAATTATAACATTCACTTTAGTCACTCGGAGCAAAAAATTAAATACAGTATATATCACACGTCAACACCCAAAAGTTTTACCAGGAGTCAGAAGCTGCACCTATGTAACCAAACCAAACATTAACTGGGTGTTATTGATAAAATGGAGGACACTCTTCTACGGTATTTTCGTGATATAATACGGTTGAGCGTCTTTCTTGTGTGAATGTGAGATTTTGTGGATGTTCAGAGGCACAATTTGAAGGTAGTTGTGAAGTCAAATGTACATTGTTGGGATTAAGACGATCGGGTAGTTTTTTATGTTATTTTTCAACAATATTTTTCCTGCATTCCTGCTTTTTTGTCAGAAAAAAGAGAAAGGAGCAAAAAAGTTTGGCACAAGTGTTTCAACAGCACTGAACCAAAGCTTCTCTGTCTGAGGTACCTGATATGCCCAGAGAGGGCGCTATGTGACGCTCACTTCCCTGAGACAGAGGAGGTGCTTGACTGTGTGTAGAGGAAAAACAAAAGAGGAAAAATAAGTAAGAAAGTCTGTTGTTACAGCAGACATGTTTGTTGTAGGAGATGCTACTGTAAGATTCTGATTTCCCTCAGTGTTGTTGGTGAGTTGGCTGAGCAGTTTTTTTTGTTCTTGAAAGACAAATGGAAGAAAATGGAGTAAGCTACTCTGTGGACATTGGCTCTTCCTGGTAGGGGGGGTGTGGGTCTATATGTTGTCTTTTTGCTTACATGTATGAGTGTTTTCCCATTTAACCATACAAATACCATTTGTTCTTCTACAACTAAGGGCAGATTGACTTACACTCCTAGTAAATATATATATTTTACTGAAACAAATCTGAGGATTGTGAAGCAAGACAAAGTAAATGGAGAAACATAGCGATAGTTTGTTTGGATTTAAGGTTATGCTTTACAAGTGCTGCTTTATTTGCTTTGATTCCTTAAACCTCATTTTGTAGGGATGAAAACCAGTAGTGAAGAAAGTTCCTTTTGGAAACATTTACCATGAAAACAGTTAAAGGGCCTCGTTCATAAAACACAAGCAGAACAAATGTTTGTGTAGATTGTTTGCAAGATTGTGAATGATTTCACAGTATTGTATTTTTATGAAAGATTACTATGTATTAGTAGTTCTATTAATGATTTTTACGACCGTTCACAATTTTCATTAATTTAAAACACATTTTTCACACACTGTTTATACAAAGACTTTTTCTGCCCATGTTTTATGAATGAAGCCCAAAAGTCTAATGAATTTTGGTAGGGGGTGTGCAACAAACCTGTACTGCTTTTGGATACATTTTTATTTTCTTCATTTGTATTTTTCACGAAACAGCCTCCTTTTCTGGAAGCTTCAAAATGTTACTGAAGCACCTTTGTGTTCTGTTTTTTTTAAGACACATTTGGCTTTAAAAAATCTAAAACTATTATAGCAACATTTATGTACATATTAACGGTAAACTGAAAAGACATGAAATATTATGTGAGTATATATGTATGCTTGTATGTTTATGTGTTGGCACGTACGTACGAATGTGCACACAGATGCACATGTACGCACACATGACTTATCTTCATCTGTAAGGTTCTTAGTTAATTTTCCTAATGAATGTATTTATGATTGAGAAAAATATGAGATGACAGGCATTCCATTGCCTTTTTTTGTTTGATGTTATTTCAAAAAGCACAGATGATGACACAGAAAGAAAGACAAACATCTCAATCTATCCTTTTTTGTATATCATTCCCCTTCTTGTTTGAACAAGTGTGATCTAAACATTTTGAAGCCCATATGAGTCACTTTGTCTTTGTTCAGACAAGCGTCCATCTGAAATCCATCTTGTTTTATTTTAGTTTAAACATCAAAAATCATGTAAAATGCAATTTGCTATGTACACCATCGCTGTAGAGTGTGTAGACCACACTGTACGACATTGATGTAAAGTGATCAAAGTGTGAAACAGTGTGAACAAAGCCTTGTTTCTGTGATTGAAGCCATATCAAATTGCCACGTCGAACAATTAGGCTCTCTTTAGTTTTTCCCTGTCATGAGTCTTTATTGGTGTCAGAACTACTGGAATGTTGATGGACATAAGCTGTTGAAGTGAGGGGGCGGGGCAGTGGGAGGGTGGATGGGTGGGACTGTAGATATGTGATAGTTTGTCTTGGTTGTATCTTTATCTGTATGTGATATTGTTTGTTGAGCTATACAACTTGGCACTTTTATAGAGAGAGAGAGAGAAAAGTAACCTATGTTTTTCTTTCTTTTTTGTTTTTCCTTATTTTCAACAAATCTTTTTACTAGAAAGAGTTGCCCTTTTTTCCTAAAACCTTGTGGGACCCTGTGCAGTTGTATCTGGGTGAATCTCATGAAGATATATCCACCCCTAAATCAAAAGACGGAAATTTCAACAATTGTGAGATCATTAAAATTTTTTGCATTGGGACGTTTTTCTTGACAATTAGGCACATTTCTATTTTCAAGTTTCCTGTTATGTAATACAGTTTTTTTTAACAATTACAGTAAAATAATTAGTTTATTTGCATGACTTTACAACCTAAAGGCAGAACTACAAATATTACTATGATTTCTTAATAATATACTGTTTAGGTAATATATTGCATTACATTCATAAGAATGAGATGTTTTCACATTATGAGGTGAGGGGCTTACAATGCAAATAATTTTAATGGTCCTCAAAACAGGTTTAAATATAATTATCTTGTTCCATTCTTCAGATTTTGGGGTGAAATGTTCTTGGCAGGTTTCATAAGATTCACCCAATTATACATTTGTTTCAGAACTTTAATCTATAACTGCAACATATTCATAATCCTACAATAAAGTTATAGCCATATGTTCTCAATATCTTTACTCTATTATCACTACAATGCCATTAAGTCTTGGCCTTATTTCAAGCACATAAATATACAGATGCATCTGAGAAATCACACATAAGCGTTTGCCCTTGAGACCCTGAGGCTAAATACACAGATCTGGACAATTCTCTTTTGATTATTTTTTAACACGTTTCTTTTTTGTTAAAATGAAACAGTTGAAGAGAGCATGAGAGAAATGGTTAAAAATAATTAATACAAGAGCACTGGAGAGCATTGCTCTTCAGAACTCAACCACACATCCCATACAAAAATAAACCCAGCAGCATTTCAGCAAGTCATCCATATTTAATGAGCAATGTGAGATCTGTGTATAGCCCACTTTCAAGTTCAAATGCAATTTCCACACCAAACAACATTTCCACCTCATTGCTTCAGAACACTGTGTTTGAGGTTATAGAGGAGCTTATAACACTGGTTGGATTTGGTTCAGACAGACCTGCACATTTTTTGGTGGGGTTCCACTGGGTGGAGCTTTTAATTTTTTTAGTGCATTCTTCAAGTATTGTTGTAAATACTTGAGTGTCACTCGCCAAAACAACTTTAATATTACATTAATAAAAATGTAACAAAAAACACAAAAATGGTTTGGAGAAAAAAATTTGAGATGTAATATATTGTCTTTGACCTTACTAATTTATTGATGAGCAGAAAACTGACTGTAGTAGAAGACATGGCTCAAGTCAAAATGTTTTTGTTGTGTCTGTCTGTCGAAGAGCTTTTAAAGTTTAAGACTTCTTAAGACTTCTGTCAGTTTGTTCATTACTTTTTTTGCTTTACAAAGGGCAGACAAATAGCCATTTTTCAAAGGATGGTAAGCAATTGTATATGTTCCAAGAAATTGAAGCCAGAGGAGCTTCAAGAAATTTGTCCCGTATCTCCTCTCCTCCCTCTTGTTCATTCTTTCCACATTAAATATTCACCCTTTTTAGAGTTTGTATACTACTGGTGTTTAATGTTCATGTAAAAAAAATAATGTCAACATGGGTCATGATATTGATTGAGATTTATAAAAAGGCTAGATGAAATGTTGACTCAGAATTTCTGTAGCACAGCGGATTTTTTTTCCAGTTTCTTGTATTATTTTGTTTGTTTCTTTACAGCACAATAAATACTTTTTAAACAATCAGTCTTGTCCTGTTTATTAATACATGTCCTATGATCTATATGTTCATTCTATATCATTCTATATTTTTAAAATACTGTATGAAAAAATAGGTGTCATATCAATAAAAATCTATTTTCTTTTAAAATATTTAAAATTGCATCAACTGAAAAGTCATTTCAGAGGCAGATGAAATAATATAATAAAAATAATGAATATTTAGAATACTATTCTAATGACCTGACAAAATAAAATGATAAATAATATGATGCGATCTCCTAAACAATTATACAATAAGAGGTAATAAATACTACGCACATGTACCGAGGAAATGTAATCAGTAATAAACATGTCTATGAATCTCCATAAAGAGACCATTGTGTAATCACCATCATCACTAGAAACGCGTTGCTTTGGAATAATTGACCGTACTAACAATTAAACACACAGACCATTTTCACATAGTGCATTAAACCAACCTCAATCTCAAAATTTCTTTTTAAAATTAAACATTTTTAATGTAGAAATAAAATGGCATATATATCGAGGCATAACAACACACCCGTGATATGTGTTTAATAATATGTGTTTAATATGTGTTTTGATAGCGATGTGGTGTGCTTGGGACTGTGGTCGATCTCTCGAGCAACTTTTTACACCAATAATAAATCTCTCCAGACCTACAAATGGCTGCAGTAACACAAAAAGTCCACCAAGGGGGAGCAGAGAACTGCGAAAGTATTTCAGCACTACTGTGCTTCTAAACTAAATGCTAAAACTGAACGCTTTATCACAGCCTTGCTCTGAGATAAATGACACTAAAGAGGAAAATAGTAAAGCAAACATGTCATAGGAAACAAAATAATTGAATATAAAACACAATATTCCAGATGGATAGATGGTCAAACATAAGACAGTTTAAAGAGATTGTGGAACAGGTTCCATGTGATGACACTTTGATATTTGAGTAGTTTTACCTTGTTACTTTGCTTTTTTAATTGCTCCATATGGTACCATTATTCTTGTAGTTACAAAAGTAACAGAAATGTCCTTACAATAAAACATTTAAATGTATTATTGTATTACTTATATTTTTAAAAAACTATTTACTGCTAAGTATGTTTATCCTTGTTGCAAGTCAACCTGTGTTTGCAGTCACTGCGTGTTAAAATATTATGTATACAGTAATATACCTCATTTACAATTCTAAAAACTATACACAATATTTACAGTAAGCTTAATGTAATCTGGTAATTACAATAACTTTCTGGCCCCTGTGTTGCCAGTATGTTACTGTAAAAAGCATTTAGAAGTCATTCAGTGTTTATAACATATTTCCTAAAATGTCTTTAAAAAAACTTAATGATAAAATCATCCAGTATAATGAGTCACATCCACTGATTGTGACACATGATTTTTTTCTTGCTGTATAAAACACGATTTATTCCAGAGGATGTTAATTTGATATTTTTCAGCGTACTAATCTATAGAAATTTGCACGGTTTCATCATTCAATCACGGTGCCTGCTGATATGAAAGATCTGCGTTAAAATTAAGTGCAGCTCTGTTTTCTTAATGTGTATAACGGTACTCCTGGCGTTCAGTATTGCTGATGTTCAGGTTGTTAGACTTTATTTCATGCTCTAATTCTTGCTGTTCTTCGACAGCAGAACACTTGACTTCATTTACACACAACCAGAATATAGAGTCTGCCACAGAAACAGAGGTAACACTTTACAAAAAGGTTTTATTTGTTAACCAGTTAATTAATAAGTCCATAAAAATAACATAATTAATTAATTAATTTTGTTTAACATTCCTTTCAAAATATTTTACATTTTAAGTTGCAAATATTGTTCAGTAATATTTTATGATACTGTAGCTAAAACATTATTGACCTTTACTGAAATGTGTTACAGAAAAAAGAAAGGAAAGCCCAGGAAGTTAATGTTCAACATACTGTTTACCACATAATGTCAACTAATTTTCCCCTATGGTGGATTACAATAATTCTTTGCATTCATGTGTGTTTGTGCATTTGCCTAGCATGGTGACGATTTTTTGTGATGTGTCTATGTACCTCTGACCATTTGTCCATTTTCATTTTTATAATTGTCCATGCATGGCAGAAATGTCCATCAGCTAATCCTCTTACTGTGACTGTAATGCCCGCTCTGTCAGAGCAGCACCATGTTAATGGAACAAGCTGCCCAGAACCAGCAA
>JAZGTJ010001978.1:2628-37040 GCA_036877575.1 Botia almorhae
TTGAAAAGCACCAGAGGGATAAATGTGTTCAGCTCTGAGCATCTATATCAGGAGAATGTTTTCACCATGATAAATATATCTCACTCTACATACTGTAACATTCATCTAACGTATTATAGACCAACATTACTAACAGATTTATCTTACATTCCACATATGTTTATGTTGAGTCTCAAATGTAGAATTATATATTGATTGTATATATTAATGTGTGTGTACACACACACACACAAACACACACACACACACACACACATATAATTATATCCTTTCAATTGCAAAACCTTACTTCATTACCACAATATGTTTTGTACCAGATTTACTAGATTTACATTTGAAATGTGAAATGACTGCCTGCTGAAATGTACATAAAATTTGCATTTCGCTCATAATTAAGACGCTGTTAAATATTTATCTAAACACTGAATCAAATAAAGCTCAAATCTGGAATATTATAACATAAGCAGTTTATGAATGCTAAATGCTTTTTTTTGCAACATTTCAAAGTCTTTTTAACTCATAAAGAGATGCTTACTGGTATAATATCACAGACACCATCCTGTTGTAATTAAAGAGCCACACTACAGCACAGAGAGACAGACAACAACTGTCAGTGTATTTAAATGATCATTTAACAGTATACAGCAGACCACAGAAACATCGTCCAGTACTGAAACATGAAAGAGAGGAAATGAGAGATTAACACGAGCTAAAGAGGCAGATGTAAAGAGCAGAATAAAAGACGAGACAAAGGAAACAGAATCCTGTGGGTGGCCCACGGAGAGATGTGTTCATTTGTTTCTGTGTGTGAGAAATGAAAACAGAAGCCGAGAGTAAAGCGCGGAAATCATGAGGAATTCCACTGTTTTGGTCCAGTTAACTTACAATATTCCAAGTGTTATTCAATCCAAAACTTTCAAACAAAACATGTTTACTTAAGATTATTGTTTATATTGGTAATCAAACATACAATAGGTCAAATGTGCATTTCAATGACTTGACTGTAACATACTGTACTTCTGTCCTATAAGGAAACACTTTCTTAAATTGTAACTTTCAGAGATTAATATGTTTGTGTTGTGAGGCTTAAAACAAACTACAAAACAGAAACGAAGCAACTTTATTTCATGCACTGTCATCATGAAAATGATTAGTTTCTAGTATATTTAATGAAATGAAAACGTTTCCTAAATCAGAACCAGTTCTCCGTTCTCTTCTCGACTAGAGAGGCAAACAGAGCGTGTGGAGAAAATGTCTCTTTAGGGGCGGCCCTGCATCGGTCTCCAGGCCTGTTGAAATTCTGCAGGTATTTCAAGGTTGTTATCTGTTTCAGATCAACAGTGCGGGTCAGGGTTCACGACCGCCCGCGTTCCCCGATCCTCCACAGACCCGTGATTGACAGCAATCAGCATCGTGCCGGCATCACTCCTGAGACAAAGTGAGGGTCAAGACAGCGGGCGATTTGGTCTGTCATTTTTAATTATCCAAATGATATTCACAGACGAAACCTCTCCCATCCATCAGGGCAGAGCATTACCATAGACAATGTTTGTTTAAAGACTGGCCTATAAAATCAAACAATTATGAATGCAGACAAGACCTGCTATTGACTGCATAAATAATGAGGCTGGATCTCCCCCACTCCTCTGTCCAAATTCCCACTGCTAATGAACCAGAAGGGCGGCGCAGGAAATGGATAGCGGATCATCAAAATTCCCCGCTGTGCGCTACGCATTGACCTTTTTTTCAGAAGAACCTTTGGTGACGTCCGGTCAAGCTTTATTGACAGAGTTTGAGCTGAAAGTAAAGGGGCTGTGGAACGCAGGAACTGTTTGTGCATTAACACGCTCTCTGACATCGTTGCATTAGCATGTGTAGACGCGTTTAGCTGTTTGGTATGAAATCCTGAAGTGTGTAATGTTCCGTCTAAACGCAAAGACTTCTGGGGACGCTGCGAGGCGGTGAGCCCTTTGTGAGGGTCTCGAGGGGGTGTCGTGTCCGGCCGTCACCTGTTCTACATTAACTGAGAATAACTGTTCCGCCTGCCACATGTGCTCAGGTTCTACCTGTGACCAGAAAACACCTGCCAACCAATGACAGGGAACTCAGAACACACCTGCACACATCTGCCACCTGCAGCCGAGCACCCACATAAACACAGACACACACACATACTTATCTAAACACATACACAGACACACACACCTGTACACATCTGCCACCTGCAGCCAAGCACACACACCTGCACACACACACACCTGCAAACATCTGCCACCTGCAGCCGAACACACACATAAACACAGACACACACACGCACACACCTAAACACATACACACACAAACACATCTGCCACCTGCAGCTAAGCACACACCTGAACACACACACGGGTGCCACCTATCTGACTGTCATTTTGCACCTACACAAACAGACTCAAACACACATGCAATATTTGCAAATGGAATGAAAGAATTAGTACCTTCTAATTTCATGTAAATATAATTAAAGTAATACTTAGAATACTTTATTATTATTATTATTATTATTAATAAAAATGTAATAATAAATATTAAAATTCATTTTCTATTTTTCTTTATAAATATATGAACAGTTAACATACTTTCAAATAGTTACATTGTTTAACTTACAATTTACTTTAAAATTTTAACTGTTTTCACTCCTGGATGCTGAGTGGTATGATATGTTAGCATTGCAGCCATGCTAACATATTATATGCCAATATCGATGTATTGATATATTGATGTAAAAATTAAAAGGGTAAAATAAATGATAAAATTATAAGGGTAAGTATTAATATGTAGTATGTGGTGTCATAATAATTATTAAGCATTAGAAAGGTCACTTTTTGTTTTCTACTTCAGTCAGAGTGCCTATGTAGGCAGCAGGCAACAAGGCCTCTTACTAGGTTTTGAAACACACCCAGTCTTGCACCCTGCCGTTCTCATGCTGTCAGATTTACAGCTCACCTCGACATCACATCTGATTTCCGAACCGTACTGCATCCAGCCAATGAGGTGAGAGGAAATAAAGCGTTTACCTGGGGAGGGTACAAGCAGAAGCATGCGGCTAACGCAGGAACTGCGTCGTGAGAACGACAGAGAGTGGACGTGAGAAAGAGTGAGAAAAACAGATTGGAAAAGTGTGAAAACTCATCCGTTGTGTTGGACAGCAGTAGAACGAATGATCTGTCAGGAAGTCATCCAACACATGAGATGAGATTGAGCTGTGTGTGTGTGTGTGTGTATGTAAATGCTGTTCGCATTATGTTATGCAAGCTAGTGAACCACAACAAGAGAGGCTTTGACATGTTTGCTTTCAACAGCAAATTAGTGAAGGAAGAGAAAGCTATGGAGATCTGCCGACAGCTGATGTAAATAAAACAGCTAAAAGCACACAGTGCTGACCTCACATGCGCTCATGCTGCGATCTCTGACGCTCTGTGATGGACATCACAGAAAAACATCTGCCTCGCATTTACAAATCTATGTGCTGGGAATTCATGACGGCCCTCGACTGATCGAGACAGAGATATAAAACTGAAGCCACAGAAACAGCGGAAAACTGAACATTCACTCCTGGTGTGTGATTTTCCAAAGTGTAGTGGGGATCAAGGGTCTGAAAGCGCTGTTGAAACTGCGAATATTTCGTGTTTTGCCAAAGCTGATGGTCCATGTGATCTCGTCTTGATTTGAGAATTTTTCTCAGGAACATCTCGTGCGCTTCAGTGAAAACAGACGATGACGCTGCAGTCATCAGCGTCTGTGTCGGGCAGAGCGAGCACTAACTGTTTCTGATGTGCTCCAGATGATGTACGAGCTGCACAGTTCTGTATATTCACACTGGCTTCCTTTAAATGCCATTTTGGGAAAACATCTTTAACAATAATAATGAGCCGAACACAATGACTCAAGTATAATTATTACAGCACATTAAAGATCTATCACAGGAATAATCAGTGAATTAAACATTGTGTGCAGATCTGATAATCATGCTCACGGGCCTCGTTCACTGCACAACACTGGGCTTGTTAAGAAAAGTTATTTATGTACAAAATAACGTTAAGACCAAACGGAATTTAAAGGTTTTCTTCAGAACAGTGTCTGAACACTCTCTCTCTCTCTCTCTCTCTTATTGACAGGTGGGCGGGTCAGACTCTTTGGGAAGGTCTCACATTCCTAGACTGTTTAGTCTGACAAAGACAGGCACAACACAAAGACTGTCTCAAAATGTCCCTCATTCAAAGAGATTCATCCCAAAACTGAAAGAAGTTCACATATCTCATGTTCATTTCTATTCTGACATTACTTGATAAACTGGAGCATGAGAGAGGGACACATTCAGACTTTGTGATATGTGACGGGTCCTGACAGGTTTGGAACCTTTTAAAATGCACAGAACTAAGAGCTTCAGCAAAGCAAAAAGCATGCATATCATTTTTGGACGGGGTCTGATGTCACTAAACACATCAGCATGAGGAGGAGAACTTGACATCAGGAGCAGGAGGCGACTGGGAGGTGATGAACGTCTTGTTTATGTGTTCTTTTTCCCCGCCACCTTCTACCTGATCTCAGTGAAGATCCACGCAGCCGTGATGGCGATTCTTCTGAACCGCGAATCAACCTGCGATTACAAGCGGTGACAGCTGCATGCAGACGGGCTCAAAGACGCCGCCTCGCTCCTCCTTGATGTTATGCAAATGTAAACAGCTGTCATTTCTAAAGCGTCCGTCTCCACCGGTGTGAAGATCGAAGAGTTTTCAAAGTCTCTGTGTTTTCTTTGCCTTTTCTTTTTTAATCCGAGCCCTATTATCACAAACAACCCCAAACAACAAAGACGACGCTAGAAAAAAACAAACAACAAGAGAAGGAAAAGAGAAGAACAAAAGAGACTAAAGTAAACAAGGAGTTGATGAAAGATTTGGAGGGAGAATTTGGAGCTGTGAGACATATTAAGAGGCGTTTGGTGTCCTGTCACCCTTACGCTCGCCGCAGGTGTGCGCACACACGTGCAGACGCAGACGTAGGCAGTAATTAAAGCTCTCTGTCCATCAGTGTCCCACAGCGCATTCATCCTTTATCACTAAAACACATCAAAAACCACAGATAAGCAATAAACAACAGCAGCGTTCATTTGTTCAGAGATCACAAACTTTCTGACATGCCGTGCCGTGCGTCGCATTTTGAATGCAGAGCGGTGAACGCCCAGAAGAGGCCCGTCATTCACTCACTGGTGCGCAACGTCCACACAAGAAGAAGACAGGAGGAAAAAGAATTGAGATGTTAGGGGACTCAAACCTGTGTGCCTCACATGAGCACCAGACTTGCCTCATTAGCATCACGACTCCAGACGTGAGTCTGACAAACACTTTCTGATATGGATGCCAGCACAATATCAAACCGAGAGGCACAAGAACAATTTTAAAACAACAATTTTGCTGGAATAAAATCTATACTGTTCTGAAATAACAAACAGTGTTGTTACTTTCTGGTTGTCAAGCATTAATATATCCACAGTTAAACTGATAATCTAGACCTGTGGATACTCTAAGATGTGTGTGAACTTCAAACAGCCAATAAATATCACCATGGAAACATTTGGTTAAAAGTCATTGCAAGTTTTTTAGAAAATCACGAGCATCATTTGTTTGCAAGCTAATCCATCTAGATTATTTTAGATTTTGTCATCTGTAGTATGTTTTCTAAAAACGTTTATACAGAGGTATAAACAAAGCCAAGCATTTCTCAGTCTCATCCAATAGTACAAATAGACCGGCATTAATAAACCTCGCTCTCTCTCTCTCTCTCCCATGTGTTTTAAGCAGTGGACTTTTGACAGTCAAGGTCAGACCACACGTTGGTTCCCAAAACATGCATGACCATAAACATTTAGTGGCTTTGTAAACTATCTATTAACTCTTGCCTAATTTACTGCCAAGCCTTGATCTTCCAAAAAGAGTGAACAAAAGGTTCTCTCTCTCTCTCTCTCTCTCTCTCTCTCTCTCTCTCCCCTGCTCTCTGCTGTGTCCGTGAACATACACAGCGTTTGTCCTTCACAGACAGCTAAGCTCTGATCTGTCTTAAAATCAAACCCTGCATCTATAATTCATCTCTTGCTAAGCATGATGTGGGAGATATAACTGCTGTTATTTAGCTGAGTGGAAGTGAGAAGCAGTGTGACAGAGAACTTCTGAGCTCTTGCTAATGACCTCTCTCTGCTGTCAGAATCAATGCGGCCCGCTGCCCACACAAATGACAATGAACTGTGGGAGAGGACAAAATGGTCATTTCTGTGGCCGTGAGCGCTGACACGGGCCGTGCTGACGCCGTCAGAACCAGATCACCCTTGGGCGGGAAGAGATGCTACTTTCAGCGGCCATATTTTACACTTTTAAAGCATCGTTTTTCACTGATTGATTTCAGCCTCGAAATCAACCAACATGAAATGAACGTATTTGTTTTTTCTACTGCACCTTTATTTGTACATGTAAATGATTTATGTTGTGATTGGCTAATCGCTGCATAATATAGTCAATATTGAATGTTTCATTGTTAGTGGTCTTGGTGGATTGGGAGGCAAAACAAAACACAACACAACTAAAACACAAGCCTACAGCCTAGAATCCAGAACCTTTGTCTATTCCTCTGTGAGCTGCTTGCCAAGTACAAACAAGCTTTTACTTAAACTGCTGATTTTGTGTGCATAGTGAAAGAGAGAAGCACAATACTGATATTAGGGTGGCATGACATTAAACAGCTGAAATCCAGCTGTCTTCACTCACAGAAATGCATATTAAAGCAGCTAATTGATTATGTGGGCTGACAAAACTGGGTGGCAAATGTATGCAGATTATCTGTGTGTAAACAAAGGAGCAGAGAGGCTTCTGTGCTGAAGTCTAGTCTGGGGTCAGCAGGGTCACACCGGTCACATGACACAACAGCACAAAGACTCTGACAAAACTCAGTCCTGCAGTCTATTCACTAAAATGTGCAAGTTATTAAATCTATACGAACACCTCTAAAGCTGCCACACATTTTAAACTAACGCTTTATTCAAATAAACAGCATTATTTGGGACAAAATAAAAACATAACATTTAGCATAATAATGTAGGATGGTATGAAATTTAATTTGATCTGTCAACCAATCAGAATCAACAATGAGGCATGACAAAAACAATTCCTTATAACTAGACTAACATCAAAATCATTCAACAAACACTGCATGCAAAATGAGAAACAACGTAGTACAGACCCAGCTAAGAGGGAACATTTTCTGAACATTGGCTAACGTTCTCTAAATGTTCCCTCAGTGTCATCTAAAACATTCTTACAGTTACGTTAGTAGAATGTTTTTTACGGAATATATCATATATATCAGAAATGTCATTCTTAAGTTGTTAGCGGAACGATATAAAAACGTTACAGAATTTACAAAACTTTTTAATAACGTTCCTACAACAAAACAATAACGTTGATACAACATAACGTTGATAAAACTGGACATTTTTAATGTTCCTAGAATTTTCAAAATATCAATTTTGTTGCTTAATGAAAATGTTAGTAAAATGTTTTTGCCTAAAATTAACCGAAACTTGAATTTAATCTAAAATTGTTAGCTGGCTAAAACAGTGTGTGTGTGCAGCCCGTGATGTCCATCCTCAGGTGAAGGACGCGCAGCAGTTTCCTCCCCCGCCGCCTTTATTAAACGCTATCAAACACGCTTTAAGCTGTCTAAAATTAGCCTCGCGCTCAACAACTAATGACTGCCTTGCATCCATTATTAGTTCATTTTCTTCAGATCAATCACTAGCCGAGCGCGCTTTTTTAAAATGTCATCCTCAAACTTTTCACAATCAATTAAGCTGAAGATTAATGGGGACAATTTGCCAGGAACAAGTCCTTCCTTGAAAAGGCCACGCCTCGACAGACTTCCAGCCTCGTATCCGTGTTAATTATAAATTTCCGCTTCCCTGTCACACACTTAACCTGTGGTAAGGGAATATCGCAGGCAGGCCGGGGACCGCCATACCGCTATTTAAATATTCCTAATCTGCTTTATTTTTGGACACAGGTGACTGGTGTAAATTGGGCTTTCGTTCTGTGTCATTACAGGAATTCAAAAGGACACTGGCTCTGTAGCTGAGCATGAAAAGTGTTTTTTAGTCTCTGAGGTGAAATAAAACGATCCCGCCCTCCCGAGGTTTCCAGGAACGCAGAAAGAGCTGAGTAAGTGACAGCTTTCATTTCCTCACATGTTAAACAGCTCAGAGACGCCACGTGAACCTATTACACTCATCTCCTGAGACAACCAACCTCCCGTCTCACAACATGCAGATTCATGAATCTCTGATGGCTTTCTTTAATCCCGCAGCTGAACCCCTGGTAGAATTTACAAAATCACTGGATTTTTCTTTTTTAATTTACTGAAATTATTTTCAACGTTCATCAAAGTTGCTGGTGAACATTCTACGAACAGATTAATACGAGTCTGATGCCAAAAACACATTTTATTCACAACATACATTTTATCATCACTTAAAAATGTAAGTTCTTCTGGAAAGTTCCTACTTTTAGGACTGAAGGTTGTAAATAATTCAGGAAGGAGTAAAATGGACCCCCAATTTTTTACTTTTACTTAACAATGACATAAACCTACAGCAAAATGAAAAGAATACACATTACATGTGTAATCAATGCTTCATATATTTTGTTGCCGCAGAGAACGATGAGACATGTAGCTGCCTTTACTGGCAAGCTTTCAAGATCATTCTGAAGGTACACAAAAGGTATGAAAGACAGACGATGCGAGTTTTCAACAAAAGAGCATTAGCGCACACTGATGACATTTTAGTTGCTACTCATGTATAAACTAATTTGCATGTTATGTATATAACCAGTTAGATTTAAGAATGGGTTAACATCTCTTAAATCTATAGACATCAGAGCATGACCAATGACCGTTTAAACAGTCTGAATCTAATCTTACCTGCAGGATGTGGCTGCCAAGGTGAGGTTCAAAGATCTCCGTGGCAACAGCGCTGGGGCTCCGCCTCCGCTGAGACCCGATAGCTACGAAGAGAGAAACACACAGAGTTAGCGTTGGTCTCGACAGCATGCGCACGCACACTTCCGCTTTAAATCCAGATGAACGTGGAAATGGAATTTGCCTGTGTGATTTTAAACAGATACAGTAAACTGTTGAACAAACACTTCCACCCCAATAATACGAAGCCCCTGTACTGTAAATACACAGATGCAAATCAAAGCCTCTGAACGGTTCCCTTCTGCATATTCAGCCCGGCTCGGCGCTACAAAACCCACTGTTTATAGCAGGACTAATATCCATTGAGCTGCAAAGCACCAGGAGAAAAGCGCCCTCAGGGCATTTTTTCCAAGTTTCCAAGTTTAAAGTCAGCTCAGGCTGTGCTAAAAAAATGGCCTGGGGTGATTTCAAACTTAACAGACCTTGTCCCACCAGAGCTCATTATAGAGAATTTTATAACAAAGTGCTCTGTACTTAATTTTCCAAGCTGAGCCGGGCGTTAGGGTAATGCTGCTGAATTAAGTGCAATTAATGATGTAATAAAGCACTGAACGGCCATTAAGAAGTCTCAAGGACCAGAGGCAAACAAGAGTTTGGTGTTTGGGGAGGACGCAACCAGAGACGCAAGGACACTGTGCCCCAGGTGAGAGCATGCGCGAGAGGGGCCGAGAGACAGAAGAGAGGGGCCCTGTCCTTCACAGGGACTCAAGCTGGGTAAACACACTTCTCCCCTCCGGTAATGCTTTCAGCGTTCAGCCCTGTGTCGGCCCCAGAGGAAAATCAGTGGCATTACATGAGCAGGAAGGGCAGCAGCGGCTGGGAGAGATGGTCTCAGGCTCTCAGATCGTCCCTGGAGCCGCGGGGTCAGTGGCCGTCGCTGCGGGTGGGAATACAAATGATCAGCAGCCGATGGGACACAGCAGCTCAGAGTGCACAGTAGAGGGAGCTGTTACACACTAAGGACAACACACAACACACAACACACCACACACACATTCACAGAAAAGACATCACTCACACACACAAGACACCACACACACAAACACAATAACACATAATACACACACACACACATCAGCCAAACATACACAGTGAGCAGCACAACTTATTTAAACACAAACACGAGGCCATTTTCACACTTGAGATTTTGGTAACAAGCACATAATAGTTGACAAAAAATAGTGATATAAATAAATGATTCTGAATGAAGCTCCGTGTTCAGCATCATTTCATGTGACCTGATAAAGACGCGCTTACAGAAGATGAAGAATATCTGAAAGTTAAGAGCACACTTGACCAGCGTCAGATGATCTCCTGTCTCTGTCCTTACTGAATGACATCTCCACACAACAGCTCTCATCACTAAAGGATTCTCGTCTGTGAAAGATCATGGAAATTACGCACATGTGCTTCAGATTCCTTGACCTTGAGGATCCTTCCAGACTCAAACTATTGTGTGGTTAATAGTTCATAATAAAAGCACAGAAAATGTTAAACGGTTCGATTCAGAGAGCAGCGCTCAGAGCTCACACTTCCAAACATCTTATCCCACTGTAATGTCACAGCAAACACCAAAACCCAAGAAACTGAATAAGATAAACAATATCATTTTAATAGTCACAGGGGATCATTTATCGCCTGCTTCCAGCACACTGAACAACATAACACTGTCTTAACACAAAGTCCCTGCTTTGACCTTCAGATGGACATGAAGGCAGAAGCTATGGTGTGATTTGTGAGCAATCGTTTCAAGTGTGAAACTGTGACGTGTGTTGCATTGCTGCCAAACCGCTCGTTGTAATCTGCATCCAGAGCGACTGTCAAAAGATGCATGAAAACAGGCCATGTCAGATGAACTCAGTAGCTGAACATCTCAGAACATCTCAAGCCTTTGAGCATCCAGATACTGAGAGATGGACCAAGAGAAGTTTAAAAAATGTAACTTGCTTTTCTCAAGATGCGTTCACACACGATTTCTGCACCAACCGCAACAGTAAGCATCCAACAACTCTTTCTAAATTACTGAACAAAATTCTCCAAATGTCTTCAAATTTCTCACTTAAGTAACATTGCTACAACCATTAATCTTTTTTAAATCATCTACTATCTGCCATGTTCTGCTGTCTACATTTCCAGACTACTCCCAGATTCAAAACCTTCGTTCTTCGTCCGTGTACACGCACATCTCTGCCTGTTGTTTCTCATCAGGCATCGCCTCAAAACTGCCCAGTGATGCGTCTATGCTCGGGTACGGCTGAAATTGAGAGCCCTTCCTCTGCCGAGCAGTCTGAGAGATGAATATAATTGCATATTGATCTCAGGAATTACGCTCTATTAATCTGCTTCATTTTGCTTGTGACGCAAATGATGTATGAATAGAGAGCTCGCAGTAGCAGGGAGGCAACACAATGCCTGTCCTGCAATGATTCTCCATCATATATCTCCTGTAGTTTAGCTGCCTGCAGATTGAGCCGATACAAATATATTACAGAGGAAACGAGAGCAAATACATCAACGCTCTCCTAATAAGTGGCCGACAATACAGTAACGATACTGTAAAATACAGACCTGTGCTTTTGGTGCAGTGCACATGTCATGTATGGAATCAGTTTATGGTGTACTGGTCATGTATGGAATCTGTGTACTGGTGTATCATTGGAATATTTTGATTTCTGGCTGTGGATATTTATCTTGGCGACAGACAGGCGGTTCACGCATAGCAACGTAATTTAGCGCTAAGGGTGCAGTAATCCAAAAACAGCAATATTCATTCCCTGACGCCACTTCACCGACATCTATACGGACAATAAGCCTCCCTGATTTAAACTAATGGCATTTTATTATCAGACAATATTGATTTCCATTTGACAGTTTCAATACGTACTGTTAGTCTGGAGTATTGGTCATGCCATGAGCAACATTTGCAGCTAGGCTGCAATAAATGCGATTTGTTTCTCTGCACCGTGGCAATTTCAAATCGCTAGTGCTGCTGGAAAGTCAATTTAACTTTGACTTTTATAAGTCAACATTATTGCTATTGTTCATTTATTTCTCATTGAATGGGAAATTGGCAGCAAGGCTTCTGACTGTCATTTCAAATCTGCAATAATTTCTTGTGAAGCTCAGACCTCAAATTCCCAAGTCCAGGATTATTGGAGGTAAACGGGCGTCCCTGGCTTCACCAGCGGCTCAGGGGCAGGTACTGTTACACAAATTGCCAATTCAATTAACAGAGTGTAGAGGCTCAACTGGCAGCTGGCATTGAGAACTGCTATTTTGGCAAGTGTCAAGCCTAATTCATCATGCTGTCAGTGTTCTCGCGGTCGGGAGCCGCGGACGCTGTCAAAGCTGCCGACGACACAATAGGGAAGACGTTGAAATATCAACTCACATGCAAACTACTCAAAACAAGACTGTTGCAGCCTGGTAGATCAGAACTGAGAGATGTTCGAGAGACACCAAGAATATATGGACAGAGATGAAGAGAGAGAGAGATTTGGTTCAGAATCACAGGAGTTTGTGAATCACTCAGACAGGTTCAGAATATAAATCTGAGACTGGATAACACTCTGGCTTTAGTTTTTAATGACACTCTCTACAGCTCAGGATACGCTGTTACTCATTTTACATGTGCAGAGGTTAGCCAATCATGAGTCTTAAAGCTAACATCACAATTTTAATTTCAAAGTACAAGACATCTAAATTACAGGTATGTTTTTACTACAACAAACACTAGCATTATTTCTGTTTTATTTGGAAAAATAAATATTTACCTATAGATTACCTATAGACAAGATCCTTCACCTGCTCGACAGACACACACTCGACACACACACCTCACATGTGTGGCTGTATGTAAAAGTGCTGTGACTTAATGAACTGATGAGTCTGAACCAAGCGCAGCTTGTCATTAGCTTATTCAGAAAATTACATGCTGCTCTTCAGATATTACCCAGTCGTCTTTGAACACAAAATGTTCCTCAAGAAGAGAGTGAAAATCCAAGAGTGCATTTCCAAAAGGAAATATTCACTGCAAAAGAGTTGTTCTAATTTTCACCCGATTATAAACCAATGCAGGACAGAAACACCTTCAAATCAAACCCCACATCAGTACTTTTCAATTAAAACGTAAGAGATTTTTAATCTGTAAATTTCACTTTCAGCAAATATCTGACAAGACCAAAATGTTTCATGGCTATGAAATAAAAAAACTATAAATATTTATAGTTATATATCCATAATACTTAAAGATAAATGTTAGAAATAGTACATTCTAAATACTCTCTGCCCTTTAATAAAAGTTTATCATCAAAATAATTCAACAGTAATTTGTTTTAATTTACTACATTTTACAGCGTAGGTCAAATCAGCCGTTGTCTTTTTCTCCCTGTGCCCTTCAATCCAGAATCTCTCCTAATGTTTTCACGGGCCACATGTCATTGAATAATTTACTGTATTTGAGATAATGACGGCGCTGGATCCTCCTCTTCTCACAGGCCCCTGAATAACTCATGCCTGTGAAGATGGAGGCTGAAACATTTGTTTTAATTAGTTTCTTTTAACATCTTTGACTGGTTTAAGTTTTCATGATGATGTGTTCAATAATCCATGCTCATCTTTTCTCCTCATTTATATCATCAAAATTTAAACTCTTCCATTCTGCGCTAATGACGCTTCACACCCTCTCTCTCTCTCTTTCTCTCTCTCTCTTTCTCTCTCTGTGTGTTCCAAAACCTAGTGTGCTGCCTTCCTAGACAACTGCCTATGTAGGGAATTCCAACTGAGTCACTAATGCATCATCATTTATTTTCACACAACTCATAACCACATGCATTTGCAAACTTATTTAAAAATCTGCCTAAATGATTTGTTCGTAAATCAGTCTGAGCGGTTCTTCAGTGAATCTCAGTTCACGAAGACCGCGAGAAAGATCCGATTCCATGACTCAGATTTGCTGTACTGACTTGTGCTGTTGCGAGTCATTTGTTTGGCAAGTTACTTGTGAGTCAAACATGTTTTTGTTTCTGACAAACATATTTACATGAAACATTTATTTGGCTTTGAAACAGGAAGCGGTAAGACTGACGCATTGCGCAGTAAGTGCACCCGAATCTCGCTAGCAAGAATGTGCTGAGCTTCAACGTGACTGTTATTATCTAAACACACGCGGCACAAGTAGACATCTCCAGCTCAGTTGCCACGGAGATGTTAGATTAGACCTTGAAGAGGCGCTCAGTGAGGAATAATTGTCTATGGAAAGCTCGTAGAGGCCCTGAAGTCCTGCTGAAGTGATTTGGTATTTTATCATCGTGCTGTTTCCTCTCATCACCAGCAGAAACAACTGTGTCAGATACAGTGATAAGAGGGCCGAGAGAGCGCGAGACTCCAGCTCTCCAACTGACAAGCACTGTCCACTCACGATCCCTATCAAAACCCACAGAGAGAGAGAGAGAGAGCTCAAATTACCCTAAAAACAGAGTCCGTCCAGCAACAGAACCTATTCATTCCCACCACTGCTGAAAAAATTCAACCACAAACCCAACAACAGTAAAGAGTAAGTGAACACCTGCTGGTTTCACCTGAAACCTTGAGGAAGCTGAAAGATGGACCTGACCATCTGACAGCGTGACTAAAGATGATGGAAGACAACGGCGAGACCACACAGTTTCTTTAGAGCTGTTCACAGGAAGCCTCTCAATTTATCTCCTGCCACAAAGAACACTTTTTTATTTAAAAAAATGAAATCAAAACTGACCCTTTTTTTTCTTAAAGTAACTGGTCTTGATGTGCACAATTCATCAGTGCATGTTATTCTAAAAAAACATATCTTTACATTTATTGTTTTAAGTTTAATGTATATTACATTTTTATTAAAGATATTAAAGTTACAATAACAGTATTCTAAAGAAATGCCAAAATAACAGTTTAATAAAAGCTAGTTATCAATTATTACAATTTGATAAAACAATAACAAAACAGTATTTTTTCCTGTGGAATAACAAACACTGTTGATTCGTGCACAACAAGTATATATGTGTCAATTTTGAGTTGACTGAGCTAAGTATACTGTTCTGTTTTCCCATCCTCACCGACCGGCTGACGTGTTTTTCTGACTCCTTTAAACACGTATGGATCTTTAGATTGTGAGAGTCCCGCTGGTTATTGTCAGATATTGATAACTCACTCTGACCAGGAGAGGCAGAGAGGACGATATTATTGACATTGACCAACACAAACAAGGTCAAGTTCAGGGGCCATCGCAACCGAATCGATACTACGGGATGAGCAAAAGAAAATAATGAAAAAGAAAACTCATCTAATTTGGAAATGCATTCATTATGGCAAACCGCATTAAGGCGCAAGACAGAGCACATGGGCTGCCCCACAGTGCAGCTGTACAGATAAACAATCCATTACCAAAGTGCAGCAGCAGCAGGCTTGTCTTAATAAACCCAACCAAACTCATCCAGGCCTGCAGGACACGTGCTGCAGGCTGGCAAAAATCTGGCCGGGATTCAGGTGGCCTGACTGCTTACAGGCTTGTGCAGTGGTGATTTGAAGGAAAATGGCAGAAAATATCGTCTGATATAAGTCAAACGTTTCCTGAGGTGCTGTCACACGAGACAGTGTGTTCCATACAGAGCAGAAACGCAAGAATGTAAAATGTTTTGTCTTTCGCTACTTCCCAGCAAACAGAGAACGTTTTTACAATGTTGGTTAAATGCCTGTAAAAGTTCTCTCAGAATTATCATTACTGCGACGTTAGTAGAATTTTTAACATTATATATTATGTACATAAAAAATGTTTATCTGAAGTTGTTAGTGAAACATTTTTAAAAATGTTAAAATATATATCTTATAACCAAGCAACGCTAATACAACATCTTAAAAATGTATGAATAATGGATGTTTTGAATGCTTCTAGAACATTTAAAATAACATTTTTAACATTTTTGTTACTTTAGGGGACACTAGGGAAACGTTCTTACAACCTAAAATTGTTAGCTGGGATATCAATGTTTTGTGAACACTAACCTGCAAAATTCTAGAAAAGGGTCTGAGAAAAAGAGATAAACTTGTAAAGTTGCATGGTCTGCAGTACTGTGAGAACATGGAGTAGACAGTATAATTTATTATTTGTAATTTATTATTTATTAAAAACAGAAGCCCTGGAGCATGACATCATATCCTGTTGCCAATATTTGTTGCGAGGTTTAAAATAATTTTGCATGCTTAAAGCCGAGAGTGACTGCACCACTGCTCTACAAAACGAAGCGTTCTGATTGGTGGATTCAGGTTTGCTGAAAAATCCTCATAAATCCTAAAGCACTTGGTCAGCATTCGACTGTTAACTTTGCTTACGCTATTTAATAATTCAAACATCACACTGATAAAGCCATAGGAAAAACTGGACGATTCAGTTAAATAGAATACAATATTAAGACTTAAAACAGCACCAACAGAGAAATTTTAAAGCGACCACACTTTTTGTAATGGGCTTTTAGCCTTCACAGAATAGGAATTTGTAGGAAATGACAAAAAAGTAGGGAATGGATTCAAGGTAACACAAGCCAGATTCAATCCTGCGCCTCTTTCAGTGCAACATCTCTTCTTGTGTCATGTGTGCTACCCACTGGGCCAGAGCTCAAACTGACCACACCGTTCCACTTTCGCTGGTGTGGGAGCGATTCTTTGTACTAAAACACATAATGGCTGATGTCACGGTTGAGGTGTGTTTTGTTGAAGGGCTAAAAGAACATCAAGGCTAGTCTATGTACCATGAAGTCTGTTTTCCAGCCACTTTTCTCTCACAGTTCAGAGCTGCAGCATTACCTGCAGAAACCTGCCTGCCTCCGACCCTTCTCTGTCACACACCCACACACACATTTTCAAATACCACCATGCTGTCCTCTACAGATGTCCTTGACTTCCTACACATCCTCTCTGGCAACATGCCCAAGACAAGATGATTTTGTGTCCGTGTTGTGTGTGTGTGTGTGTGTGTGTGTATGTTCCTATAAGAAGGATAAATCACAAATCAGATCTCTGTAATATCTCAACTGTTTCTTATACACAGCAATGACATTAAATGAAGAGTAACAGAAGAGTATAGCTCAAGACCTTTGCTTCTGCTTCTCTAGTTGTTCTCCTAAGAAACTGACCCTGGTATTTTTAACCTGATATTTTTAGCTGTTATTTCTGGTTACTGGATAGTGTTTTGAAAACATTTTACAATAAAAGACTGTAAAGCAGCTTATAACCAAATAAACAAATTAGAATTACAATAAAATGTCCGATATTTCAATATCACCTCAAATCTGATATTCACGTTTATTTAACAGCACCATGTAATAGCTATTTGTCATGAAAGGATTGTATTGTGATTGTCTACTAAAGCAGTTTTAGGAAAAACATTAGAGATAAAGGTGACACTTCAATAAAACAATAACTAAGATCTCCATTTTGTCTCCTGATGTACGAAAGAGCCATAAAAGAACATTTCTGTGAGTGTGAGAGAGCAAGACAGAAAGAGAAAGACAGAGATGACAGCAGACATGCTGAGGAGATATTCAGCACGATCGAGGCAGAATGAGACCTGAAAACGCCTGATAATCGCCGTGTGCAATCAACAGAAGGTGAGAAGGGACCAGACCCAGCTTCACGCTATTGAATCTATAACATAGATGATTGCAGACACATTCAGACTGCAGTGGAACAACCTGTAATGCCACGGCAACAGGAGTCGTCGTGGAAACAGGCCGGCAGATGAGAAAGAGAGAGACAGAGAGAGAGAGAGAGAGAGAGAGATGTTAGGAGAGGTGTAGAGGTTTAAGTCTGTACACAAGCCACGGCGTTCACACATTGAAAAGCTGATGTTTCACGCTGCCAAACAACATAATGAGTCGTTGAGGCAGGAAAATATTAGCAGCAGGGGAATATTTGGAACGTCTTTTGGAGAGAGTAATTAGGAGCTAACCCACAATGACATGATCCGGAGAGAAACCGAGACAGAGAGAAGATCTTCTGTATTTGAGCAGCAGGCCACAGTGATGACTGTCGAAAGAGGATCATGAGGTGTCAACATGACACTGCCTGAACTATACAAATAACACAAAATACACAGGTCACAAAACTCTTCTTGTATTAGATCTTTAAATTTGATTAAAAAAATACATGAATCAAACCATCTGGGTAGAAGTTTTGTGACAGGAGCACATGTCAGATTAAAGTAACATGTTGCAATTTTTAGACGTAGATTTCGGTTTAAGTCAAACGTTTAGATGAATGTGCAGATGTGTGTACACAGACTGTTGTGTGTGTGTACACAGACTGTTGTGTGGGTGTACACAGACTGTTGTGTGGGTGTACACAGACTGTTGTGTGGGTGTACACAGACTGTTGTGTGTGGGTGTACACAGACTGTTGTGTGTGTGTGTATACAGACTGTTGTGTGTGTGTACACAGACTGTTGTGTGTGTGTACACAGACTGTTGTGTGGGTGTACACAGACTGTTGTGTGTGTGTACACAGACTGTTGTGTGTGTGTGTATACAGACTGTTGTGTGTGTGTACACAGACTGTTGTGTGTGTGTACACAGACTGTTGTGTGTGTGTACACAGACTGTTGTGTGTGTTAACACAAACTGTTGTGTGTGTGTACAGTGGTTCAGTAAGAGGGCAGCAGATAAAGGGGCTGGAATCTGAGCTCATGTCCAGGTGACTCAGAGCAGGTCAGGTGCACCTCTGGGAAACTAGATGCGCCGTAAAAATTAATGAACTCTGCGCCCCTCGCCGCCCTGATCCACAAATTACATTTTCAGCCCCACCACTGCAGGACATGCTGGGCGGCTTGATGCTTCACTGCGATCCGTCTTTCTGCAGAGCTAATTTTCATTTAAACCTAATTAGAGGCCTGAAATGAACATTATGCATTAGATAAAGCATCAGAAAAGTGGAGCGATCAGCTGGAGAAATGGAGGAAGGGAATATGAAGAGAGACTCAGAGAGGGAGGTGGTGAGAATTAATTACTAGCCATTAGGGTACAAGTCATCTTAATGCAAATGTTGAGTTAAATGGAGGAATTAGTCACTTCATTGTGTTAAATACTCAGTGCTGATTTAGTGCGGTACAACTAGTTCAACACACAGAGGTCAGTTAAAGATGTCACTAGTGAACATGGTCACACTCAGAACTGCTGTGTGTGTGTCAACAATAATGAAAGAAAACAGCACTTTCCTTCCTGACACATTCACAACTGAAAGATCCACACACACCATTTATAAACTACAAAAAAACACTAAACTACCAAAACATTTCGAAATAATAGTTTGTGATGACAATATTAATATGTACTACCCACATCTGAGTGAAACAGGATATTCACGATGAATCTCGGATGGAATATGAGTTTATCCATCAGGAATTATTTATAGAAATCTTAATGGTTCAGGTGTTAAATATAAAACAAACTCAGTGCAGACAAACAGAAACAGTGGAGCTGTGCTTTAGTTTAAATACAGAAGAATATTTGACCCAACCGTATCAGGCGTTTCCGTGATTTAATTATGATTGTTATCAGGGCTATTTGTACACAGCATTATCTGCCAGCCTTTGTAAACTATTCCCTTAAGCTCCATTATTAAAACACAAACTTGCTGCTGATGTAACTGTACTGTTCGTCCAAACCCACACATGCAAAGCAGCAGATGTCGTCTGTATTATCACAGAGCGGCAGTACAGTGCAGGTAGAGCCACGAGCAGCAGCTCTTATCAGCTGCTCCTCTTATCTTCTCCTTTTTAAGATCTCTCCTACAGAAAGCAGTGTAATGGATCTCTTTTACACTCCCTGTGTGTGTGTGTGTGTGTGTCCTCACACTTGCCCTTGGCAGAGAATTAGGTGAGGGAACAGGTCAATTTCACATGTTGTGTCGCTTCCTGGAGAAAGCAGCACTGGCTTTGTCCGTCCTCGACAGGCTGATTGCTTTTGTGCTCCGATTGCTTCTTTTCCATCCGCCCACCATCACTACAAACACCCCCCGCCCCCCCGCTCCCCCCGCTCCCCCCGGGCCTCCCTTCAAACCTGTTTAAAGAATTTGGTCCAGCATTGCATTAGCAAACCAGAAATTAATCTCCCATTACAGAAATACTGAAGACTCTAAAGCTTTAGGGGTGGCGGCAGTAAAATAGTTTAACTGCTGTACTGAGAACATGATTGGACAGAAGCAGCAGCCAGTGAGTGTTTTATCATGTGCTAAAGAGCAGACGGAGAGGAGAAAATGGATTCAATGAAAGCAAGGAGAAAAAAACGAGCGTTTCTTTAAGAGACAAGCGGGCTGCATATCAACGCTAGACTGTTTTGGGGGAAACGCACACAGAAAGTCACCAGGTGTGTCAACATGTGACTTTACATTTTGTCCTTTGGCGTCTGTGTTTCTCACATTTAGCTCCACCCACAACTGAATCTTGACTCTACACAGCTGTGCATTTAAGACCAAATCAGATGTGATTTTGTCACTTTGTGCAATATTTTGCTTTCAGTTCTGAACAGCAAAAAAAATAACACAGGCCACAGGTGAAAAGCTCTCTACAGATATGACATATTTACTGAAGACAGGCAAGAACCTGGATTACCTGACATGACAACGATTCCATAAATCACAATTCCGAGACAAAAGGGCTTTTCTCAAAGCAGCTGCCGCTAAGATGGTTTGTAGGGGGATTTCACATGCAAAAACAATTCCAAGTCAAACTAAAATAAAATAAAACATTCTGTCCAGCAGCAGCAGCATTTTAAACATCCTACTTCTGTTTGTATTTTTCATCCACTGACAAAGACAAGATGTTTTAGTGTTTTAGTGCTAGTATGACAAAATGAACACCAAAGGCTCTGCACTGAGTGACTGTAGTCAATACTTTTCATTCATTTATTCTGCAGCCCCAAAGAATCATGGGAAATGCAGTTCTATCACATACAAGCGCTATTTTTTCAGATGTTCTATCACTATTTGTCATCAACAGTATACAAAATACCTAAAACAACAGCCAGAAACCATTCACAACCTGTGATAAAAACAATTATCTTTCAATATGATTCTTAAACATGGTTCTGCAATATGTTTTGAGGGCATTCTGTCAGGTTTTAGGAGTACAATAACATATTTAACATCAAAGCTCAAAGTAACGCGAACTAAAAACCACAAAACTCAGTTTTCCTTTCATGGGGTCTTTAAAACAGAACAGCTTTGTAGACAAACGGGTTTTTGCATGTTTTGGTACAGTTACATACAGTTGAGGACAGATGAGGACAGTCATATTCAAAGCTTGGGAAAGAAGCACACTCCATTCAACAGCAGTGGAGGAGTTTTACCTCGTTCACCATGAATGATCGTCTGACAGGAGCTGTGGCTCTCACAGATGGATCACTGGGGCGAGTCCAGCGAGGTTTGAGGAAGATGACTGGGGTGAAGGTGGTGGGTTTCCATTTACTGCGTTTGGTGAGGCACTTCAGTGGATCTTCTCTGCCTCAGCAGGAACCAGGGTTACTCACACACACACACAGTGTGAGGTACTGAGGTAATCTCTGCTCCTCGTTAACAGTATGGAGGAATATGTATGTCAGCAAACACTCGGGTCTGTGTAGCCGCCACATTCCTCAACTGAGTCTGCTGAGTAATGAGCCGAACACAAACGGGTTTCATGGCTGCAGCCTCCACCAAGGGTGTTTTCCATGTAACTGTATCTGACTAATCAGAGCAGAAAAACTCTTACTTACTGTACCTGGACTTGAGTTCCCTCACAGGGGGTTCTGGGAATGCAAAACTTCGCTCTTTTACAGTAGGTACAGAGGGAGGTATGTACTGTACATTTGACCGTCTCTGATCTACAGGATATGAAGCAGTAATACTCGACTTGTACTATATTCTTTTTCTACTGAACCTGGTTATTTTTGCCTGGTGAAAATCCAAAACAAAACCAGAACCAAAACCTTATCTAGGGTTCGAAACATCACAGAAATTTGACTCGGCACAGTAAGCAAGTCCCTAGCAACCACCCTAACAAGCAAATAACAACACCCTGTTGCTAGGGTGAAAACATATGACCTGGACATGTTAAAAAGTCAACATAAATTAAACATATATTCACAACATTCATGTAATATTATAGCAAAACACAAAATGTGTCACCACAAAATCTCTAGCACTATTGAGAGAGTGTTAGCTTAGCACTTCTGCTGTAACACTGAACAGTTTGCATAAAAGAACAGAACTAAACAGTTTGAACATAAGACGGGTCTGTATTTGAAAGCAAGCCTCAGATGAGTTCAAAAGCAGTGTTTTTTAAAAGCAGTGTTTTTTGAAAGCAGCACTTCATCAGTCTGCTCGTGAACAAGCGTGAGGCTACAAACTGCAGTCTGGGCTACACTCAGTGCTTAGAAGCGCGAGATCTCCGTAAAGTGTCTTCTAATTGTGATGATTTTGTGTTGGATGCAGATAAAACCGGCTACTGTTTTTGAGGTGCGTGATTCAATGGAAACGGGCAGCATGTTGCTGAATACAAACTTTAACAAAGGCTATTTGATCGTGACACAAAACAGCAGCTTTCATCTGATTCCCGAGTATATTATGAGCTGTGGTTAAATATTTAGAGAGGATTTGAAACAGCAGCGATGACGAATCTGAATGCTTGTTTGGACGAAGGCAGATTTTCCTCAAAGTTTCAAAGGCTGGCAGATTTGTTTTTGATTCAACAGATGTAATGGAAATTTCAGAAGTTAAGACGAGTTTTGAGAATAAGTTAGCAACAATATCAGGAATGTAACACGACTGAATCTCACACAAACACGCCACGGCTCACATTTCACTCCAAAATCAGAAACAAAACTCTTCTAAACGTGATTCTCAGTTCTGTTACATAGTCATTTTTAAAGAACAACAATACAGTTTAGAGTAACTTTCATGCATGTCATGGTGTGCAAATAAAAAACATGTATACATTATTGCTCTCTCCCCCCCCATATATAATACATGTGTGTGTGTATATATATATATATATATATATATATATACAGCATTACTGTAGTAAGAATTTAAAAATAAATGCTTATTTTAAAAGTACATTTCTGATTTTGGAGTGGCATATATTTTTTCATGTATTTTTTATACTCTTTCTTTTTTTCCCCACACACTGTAAAATCCATGTTCTGCTTCTCAATGCAGGCAGCTAATAAAATACGTTGCATTTTTCAAATTTGTTTAGTGGAACAGTTGGGGGAAGGCAAACTGCAAATGTTTACCAGGTTCCCCATCGAAAGCGAACGGTCGGCCCGTCGTTTGAAGTAAATAAATTCTGCTTATTTCCATGTTTGCAGACACCCTACTGCCTTGTTTGTGCTCCAACCAACAAGTGCAGTTTACAGCAGATTTACATTTAAAAGGGGCCCCCGCGTGCGATGGAAAATAAGTGTTGATTCGAAGAAATATCAGCTGTGAAATCGATGGAGGCCGCACGGCGCTCCCAAGCGAACGCTTCGTGGCCGGCCTTGGCCCTTCCAGCCGCACGCACGGGCTACTTCAAAAGCCAATTAGTGTGATTTCACATTCCCCGGCAGCTGAATAATTTCATGTAATTTTCAGCCATGCTGGATGGAGGCCAAGTTTGTTCGCATCACCCACCCCCCCTCTCCGCCTGCTTTCCTCTCCCCCAGATTCCTCCTCACCCCCTTGTTTTTACCCCAACGCCTTTCCCTGTGTGTTTGGGATCATTTGGAAGTCTTGTTGAGACGCGGCTGTCCTAATTACACGCGTATCAGCGCACACACCGCCCGCGTTACCCGGTCTTCTCCCACCGGGCCACGGTCACTTGCGGCTACCGCGCACACACACTAATTTCATCTCGGCACAGGCTGTCAAACATCTACCCTGTCTGAACACTTTTAATCGATTAGCTGGATGTCTCTATAATACATCAGCTGCAGGCAGGCGGAGGGGATTCGGGTGCTGGGACACTTTAATTACTGTACCTGTGTACCAGCAGCCTCTACACTGATACTACAGCCCCGCCTCCAGCACAGCAGACACACACACTGTATATAAACACACTGTATATAACGAACAAGAAAATAATGTACAGTTATAGAACACTGCAGGGTTTATCAGCACACAGTTTACAGCCCAGCTAACAGGCAACGTTTTCAGAACACTGGCTAACATTCTCTAAAACATTCTGTCAAATACACTCTTGCAGTAACGTTAGTAGAACATTTTTTACTTTTATATCAACAACGTTATTCTTTAGTTGTTAATGAATCTTTTGCTAAAATGTTACAGAATTAAAAAGAACAAAAGAATTAAAAGAAGAAAAGGCTTGAATAACAATCATTATGAAGCAACAATGTTAATGCAATGTCTAAAAAAATGTAATGATTTAAACTTTCCTAGAACTTTTAAATAACGTTTTTAACATCTTTGTTTCTTTTTAAAATTAAAGGCAAGTTTATTTATATAGCACATTTCATACACAATGGTAATTTAAAGTGTTTTACATAAAAGAAAGTAAAATAATCATTAAAAAGAAACAAAATAATAATCACAGCAACCAATGTTCTTAAAACCTAAAATTGTTGGTATGACATCTCTACTATAACAACCCCGAATTTCTATATACCTCTGATTGTTCCTACTGCAGTAAATCTAAACTGATGCACATTTCTGAATGACTAACTGATACACTTATAAAAACAAAGCCTTTCCCTGCTAAAAAAACTAAAAACCCAAAACCCCAGCAGAGCAGACAAGCCTGATCACAAAATCATTTAGAGATCAATTATTTATCTAAACATGTAGTATTTCCATGAATCTACAGTGGTACTGATTTAACTGTAGTAATGAGGGGACATCCACAGTTTAACTTAGGGTTACGATGATTTTACATCAGCTAACGCAGTTTAACTGGTTTTTATCTAAGAAAAATGATGGTGTTGAACAATCATCAAAATCTTTTGTTAAAAACATTCAAGTTTCTTTCTGACAGATGGATCTTTTTGCCTGCGTGAATCGACTCTGGAAGGCGAGTCAAAAACATCCTGAACAGTGAAACAGCAGAACTCTATAAGACATGCGTATGTCGTGAATATTCGCTGCTGTATAAATATCTCCTCTTGTCAGATTTGTTATTTTGCATTCGTGTTTTTGAGACATCAATAATGAGTGAGTAAAACAGCTGAATCGTTCGGGGCGAGCGTGTGATTGATACGCAAGTGGCCATAAGCCGATCGCACGAGAGAGCGAAACGACGGTCCATTTTAGAAAGTGTCTACCGAATTGATTTAACAAGTTTAATGTGTGCATCAATGTGGGTCTATTACTGGCTGTAAGCCTCAGTGATGCTATTTGTTCGACTGGCAAAAATACTGCTCTTTAGAATGAGTGTATTAGGTCTAAAATTGCAGAGAAAACCCCATTACAACTTTATTGCTGGTAAATTGGAACCAAACGTTGTCTGTATTTCAATTATTGTGAGTTACCCGGGAAATAAATCGATTTTGTATAAGCTCAATCACAGAGACCCTGATGAGAAACGCTTTATTACACTCGGGCAACCCGAGGCTGGTCTTTTTGTTTTCTCCCCTTAGCAATTTTCCAGAAATTGTCAATTAAGAACTTTCACGTCTGTTTTTGGCTTTTAGGAATGTTTCTGTCCAAGGAAGAGAAATTGTCACAAATCCTCTATTGTAGGGTGTCGGTTTTGATGCCTGTTTGGTTTTAAATGTTAATGTGGCCCCTCCCACAGCCCTGTGCAACAACAACAAAAGAACCACCCCTTTGACATGCTGGGTGATCATTACGTGACTCATCTTCAATCAGCAGAGCCCATAATCCACCACAGGAGGCAGCACACAGGAAACTGCCCCATGCCTACCCACAATGCACGTTTGTACTTGCTTATTCAAAGAACACATTCAAAACAAAAGCTACATTTAAACAGGTAATTGTTTTTAGAACAATACCTTGTGTTCTAATTAAGCAAAGAGGTACTCAAAGCCATGCCTTATTGAGACTAGAGGTGTGTTTGAAACCCCTTCAGCCATGACTATATTTACAATAAAATCTTGTTTTAATCTTTTATTATAAATAAATTCTTTTGCCATGAATGCCCTAAATGTTTCTGTTGATGTCACTAAGCCCCTCCCCTTTCAACTACCTGACCTATAAAAAACACTTTACACCAATTTGTCCAATTACTTCCTAATAGATAAAATATCACTCCACAATCTTCATTTGATTCATTCAGAAATACGTCATGTTACATGCGTCAAACTGTTTCCAAATGCCGCTGCATGTTGACTTTAACTGTAACACAAACAGAACAAACATTTTAATTGAACACATTCTCAAAAACAAGTTCTATTGGAAGCTGGAACGAAGCAGTCAGACGACACGTACGGCGAAGCTGGTTTATATTACATTAAGCCTGAAGACAACCTCACATTCATGCAAATCAAATTCAAAGCAACAAACACAGACGAGAAAACACTACGGCAGAGTTTAATTAAAGGATCTGCATAATTTGAATCCTTTAAAAAGGAAAAGAGCGAGAGACAGAAGGCGAGAGAGAAAGTGAGATCAGTGCAGCTTTGAGGTTGATATCATTTAATGACATCAGCTCTTTCCAGGCGTCTGCGCAGGCGAGCCGTCACCGCATGCAGGAAACGCTCATCTGCTCATCGCCGAAACCGAAGACGCAGGGTTAATCTCTCTCATCGTCACAATTAAAGCTCCTCCAAACAAGTCAGAAAGAAGAAAAAGACGTTAATAATCAGCTGAACATGCTCACCTGACCTAAAACAATGTGATTTACAAACTGCATCTCACCGGCACACCCAGAAGTCTCCCTGCGCTATGATTGGCCACAGACGTGCTGACACGCTGTTCAGATTCACTCCAAATTCATCAGCTGTGAATCTGAGACTCTAGTGCGCTTCAGATACATCAGGTCTCATGTTGGTGATGTACAGAGATACTATGTAAAGAGAGGTTTAAAAAAAAAGCAATCTAATCCTAGTTTTGTGATATTCTCCCCCTTAAAGTCTGTAAGCTTTGTTTTTTCTTATGCCCCTTCACAGACCAAATAAATCAACATGATTGGCCTGATTCATCCGTGCACATTATTATTAACATCATTTAAATAAGTGGCTTTTCATAATCTTAAATTAAAATGTAGTAAGTCATAAAAACAAACTATTAATTATTTTCCCGTATCCTCAGCTGTCTGCATATACATACTCCGAGGTCTCTAGCTGATTAAACATCTCGCAGAAAACTATTGAAGCAGTGATCGTATTTACCCTGTAATTCAACAGACCATAAACAAAGAGAAAAGAGAGTCTAACTTCATTCAACTTTGTACAGTGGCAGATCCTGTAAAGTCTTTCTTCAAATCTATATTTCATTAACAGGCTGGAAGAAAACTCGAGAACAACACTTAATTGTGTTGATTTTTTGTGTTCACCCACATTATGATCTGCTGTACAAATTGTAAGTATTCGGCAGACGAAACAGCCGGGAAATGACGGAGGAATCGTGGATCAGGAGAAACTGATAACAAGTCATTTCTCTCAGGTTGTGTCCAACTGAGATTTTCAAAGCCACGACGCCATCGCGAGGAGTCAGTGTTGTTTTCTAATTACGTAAAGCGAGCTACAAAATTCAATCAAACGCTGCTGGTGATTCAGCGTGGAAGTTCAAACGCAGGCTTCTATCAAGAAGCTTCTGCTGCCAAATACAATGAATTTCATGTTTTATTCATGCGTTCATATACATTCTCATTAGCAGCGGCCACCGTGTGAGGACAGACGCTGTGATAGAGTGGCGCTGTCGAGGGCCCTGGGCGATCTGTTGATTGACTGGCCTCTGGTCCCATCGGTGAAGACCGGCAGGCGTGGTGATGGACACACACTGGAGAATGTATCAGAGCTGCAGCTGGACTGAGAGTCTGAGCTCCTCTGTGGGCTGCAGACTGACCTAATACAGCCCCACTGGTGAAACCGCAGAGACTCGTGAGAACTGTATATACAGGATGCAGGAATGCTGGGAAACTCACACAGCACAAGATTCTGCTGTTATTGATAGAGATATGATTGAGTTTTTAACACTAACTGGAGAATTGATCAGCCTATTGTCCATTAATCTATAGGCTGTTCTGTTTTGATCGTTTTTTAATATGCTTGTGCACTGTTTGTACTCCACTATCTTCTTGAATTGCTGCTAACAAACCTCAATTTTCCACTTGGCATCAATAATGTTTTTATCTATGTAAATATACCTATGCATATAAACTCTGTAGTGTGTCTGTAGCTTGGTAGAGCAGCACAAAGATTGTGGGTTCGATTCCCAGGAAACACATGCAGTGATAAAACGTAAACCTTATGTACTGTAAATCACTCTGGATAAAAGCTTCCACCAGATGAAACAGTGAAGCTGGACTGTGTGTAAATACTGAATAAAGAGCTGAAATACAGCAGAACTCCAGAAGGCCCTAATAAACTGACTCCTGCCCTTAAAGGTTAGTGTCAGGGTCCCTCCAAATAAACAGAGTTTATGAAGATCACATGACCCTCACAGAGCGACAGTTATCGTCAAACACAAACAACTCTGGTAGAGTGAACTGCTCAACTTCCTAATCTGTCCTCTGCTAAGCCAGCCCCAATGCTGAAGTTAGTTTAGCATTACCGCGGTAACACTGAGATGAGAGCAAAACGTCCTCTGCTGGCAAGGTCCCTATCAAGAGCTTTATTATAGATATTAATGAATAATATGGGTGAGCGAAAACTGTTAGTCATGCGTTGAGATAGCAATAGCTAAATGCTTCACGCATGAATCGTCTGCTTTTTCAGCCAGTCCCCGAATCTCTCGACCCTCCGCTCGCACCCGCTCCCAAACCGCCTTTAAATGCTAGAAATCCATTGGTTTCGATATGGAGGCCTTTGTGACAGCAAGCAAAGGGGGTGATTAAGCGGGGCGAGGGCTATTGAAGGGCAGAAAATGGGGTGATTAAAGTGGATGATTTGGGTGAGTCATTTGTGTCTGTGGTGGGGGGGTTCAGAGACAAACACCAGAGGCCAGACACCTCTGTGACCCACAGCAGGAAATTTTAACCGCCTATATACTCACTGCAGCCACACTGCAATGCAGTTCCCAGAGGGAGAAACAGATTTAAAGACAACATAAAGTAAACATATTAGAAAAGTCTGCTTCTATTATCAGCGACTTTGTGTCTACAACATTCTGTGGTTTGGGTTCATCTCTTCAATGTAAATATAGGGGAATTTGACCTGTTTTATCAGCCAAAAGCCCAAAATCATGTCCGGCCACTTCAAAGTCCTCCATTCAACAAACACCACAATGTGAAGTATAATTTATGTGTATAACCCAAAGCATCCAAGATGATTTACATGAAACAATCAAAAACTTAAAGTAAAATGCAAAAAGTAAAACGAGCCTCTTCACGTTTCTTTCACAGACTCACAGAACAGGCTGTAAACTACGATCTCATGTACTTCACTCTGACGTTTTAAAAGCAGAAAGTCCAGAAATTATTTTTGACGTTTTGATTCGTGTAAGGCTATCACGATCTGTGACAACTTGGTTTAATTATAAAATCTATTACGGCTGCCTTAGTTGAGCCAATTAAATTTGATTGGATACTTTCTTTATTCAACAACCTCTTTTCATGTCATTTTAATTTACTGTCAAGGCAGCCTGAATATTGGAAACTGAATTATTTACTACAGCCCATAAGCCAATAATGTTCCATTTGTCTTGCACTGAGAGAGACCACACTAACAAGATTATTAAGGGCATTAGTTGTAATAGTAAATGTCCTTCACTTGATTTCAGTGTCATGCTGAGGTTCAGTCGTTTGAACTGCTCAGTGCTCAGAGAGATCGTCAGAGGCCGCGTCTGCCTGAGGAAAATCGCACTCACATACAGCCAACAATCGCTCAAAAGACGGAGATTAAATGACATGCCAGCAGAACAGAAACAGTTCCAAACTAAAGAAAGCTTTTTAGTGAACGTCCAAAACTGACGATTATGCATTTCAATAACCAGCAGCATTTATTCTAGCATAATGTTTTTATTTCAAAGTAGCATTTAGAAGGAATGAGTGACGGTGTATATATCCCTCTATCGCTAATTTATCTGGAAATTCAATCGAAAAATCTTAAATTAGATAAAATGGTAAATCATATAGCGAAATTACTTCTCAACACTTTAAATTAAATTAAATACTGTAATAAAATAAAAAACAAAAATGGCATCAAGTGCAAAAACAGCATTATAGCTTTGCATTACATTACATACTGAAACATCTGAGGTAAACACAAAAGACTAACAGCAAAATATTAATATATCAGCCATGTTCAAAAGGACTGTAAAACTGCCCATAAACTCACACCTGTAAGCACACAATTCAAAATACAAGTTTAAAAGAGTTTAGTCACTGTGGCAGTCACTGTGTTTATAAAATAAATATTTTTAAATCACATTCTTTGTTGTCCCTGTTGAACCATGAGTTTCTGAAACACTACTAGTAAATATACTCACTACTAACTAAGACCACTTTTCACCCACAGTATTGACTGGTATTTTAAAGTCAACAACTCTAGCAACAGTCACTTGAATTACAATGTTAATGCTAAAAAACACCCAGTATGATATCAGTACTCTTTGGTTGGTGTTGCTAGTAAAACACTGGGAAGCTGCAGTAAGGTCAGGAAGCTGCTAGCTGGCACTCTGTGAGTTAATGGTTAAGGTCATTTGTAATACTTTGTGAGGATATTAGCCACAGCTGACTCCAGGTTCAATCACGGCCCTAGAAACGAGGCCTTCCATATTCATTCCAACTGTCTCCTAGATTCATTTCTCCATTATTGGTCTATTTGCAAAAGGACTAATTACTAGCAGATTCAGTCCGGCCAATGAGAGTTTAAGCACTTAGGCTATTCGTCAACACAAAACACCTCTATTTTTAGTGCAGAGACAATAATCATATTCTTTCCCTGCCAGGAAATCTGCAGTGTTGTTACCAAGAAAATACAGCCTTTTCTGAAGGTAAACACACACAAAGACCGACCCGAACACATACACAAATACACACCAGCCCGCAAACACGCTCCCGAGTGAAGCTATTGGGAAACTTAGAGCACCCTGGAGGGCTGTCTCACGGCAGCTCTGCCAACACTGGCTTTGTTGTCTCCATTCAGAAGAGAAATAGACCATTAAAGAACATAGTTACGCTCAAATATATAGCAGACTCGCGATTACGTCTCTGCCCAAACAGCTAGCTGGATTTGCACCTCGCATAGAAAATCTCGCACAAGGCAAATGTGATTTAATAATGAAATAACCGCCTGATTCTACCAATTAACTGCATTTCTGTCCCTGTGTTTGATTTAATGCTAATCAATTCACGAGAAGACAAAGTACATATACTGTTATTTTTTGCTGTTATTAAAACACATTGTTTGACAACAACGCACCCCCGAGCTGTTTGCGCCTCACAGACGGAGAAAAAAACTGAAAGTGTACAAGTAATTGTTTCCATGGCAATTATGACTTTCTTTGGTGTGGATTTGAAAATAAAGAAAATAACATAAACATGCCCACAGCCTCAATGCAGCCAAAAGCAATTTCCTCTTCTAAATTTAGTTATGCAAAGCCTATGGGCATCATCAACATTTAGTAATTAGTTTTATAATTACTGCTGTTTTGCTCACTGTCATTCAATTTTTCTTACACCACGACTGGGGAATGGAACATCTCTCACACACAGCTGTGCAAATTACCGTTCATTTACAGAGTGAAGGATATCGGCGCGAGCTGATTTTTACCCATGATGCAGAGCGCACAGCAGCACAACACCTTTGAGCCTGCCATTTTCCACCAACAAGTCCAGAACGCCTCGGAAACAGGCGCTTTTTCAGTGTTGTGAGGGTCTATTGTGATGCAAACGGCATTAATTCCCTCATTACCATTAACAATGAGAGTGGCATGCTGGTCACCCGGTTAGTGCGCTCTAATCAACGCCCTGCTCTCTGCCAAAGACCCTCTTCACATGAGGACGCTAAAGCGACTGCTCGATCGCCCCGCGAGCTGGTCAAAGCCTTTAATGAGATCACGCTGTTGACTGTACGATGGTTTGATAGGTTCGTAAATTACCGGTGCTGTGACAGTATTCAAGTGGGCGGCTGCAGTGGTCGGGAGAAGCTAACAGCGAACGTTGGCTAATGTTCTCTAAAAGTTCTCTCAAAGTTATCAAAAAACATTACTGCAGTAACGTTAGTAGAATGTTTTTAATATCATATATATATGATTTCTTATACATCATTCTTAAGTATTTATTGGAACGTTTAAAAAATATAACAGAATAAAACATGTTTGAATAGAGTTCTTATAACGAGGCAATAACGTTAATACAACATTAAAAAACTAGAGGTTTTGAAAGTTCCTAGAACATTTAAAATAACATTTGTAATGTTTTTGTTTCTTCATCGAAGAATTCATACCTAAAATTAAACCTAAAATGGTTAGTTGGGTATATGCATCATTATAATTAATATTTATTCTATAATAACAATTATATATTTAAAAAGATGTGCCCTCTACAGGAGAGTCAATGTAGTTCCCTACTTTAAAGACATTTTGCGCATTATTAAAAGCATTATATAAATAAACTTGACCTGAGCTACCTACTACTTTCTAAAGAGTAGCTTGACTGTCTACGTTAAATTACACACAGCTCTCAGCCCGGGCAGCTGCTCAGCTGTAGCTGTTGAGCAGAGCGCTGGGACATGAAAACAGCACGTGTAGCTAAATGTCAGGCGTAAAGAAAGTGAGCATCAGGATGTGGGGGAAGATCGCTCCAAGGTCTCTCTGGAGTTTATTGATGAAATTATGCTAATTGTGAAAAGTACACGGACATTTGCCCGCTGTGCTGGAAACGCGCGTGGTTACGACACCAAAAAGAAAACTTTTTATGAGTGACAAAACTTCAAACGAAGCCATTATGTTTGTTAAAATGCCTTCACAAGGCATCGAAGCACAAACTCCCAGAAGACAGACCGAAACTAGAGGAACAAAGAAAGTAGATTTTTTTCTTTTACGATAAACAAATGTGTTGAAAATCAGGAGGGTTGGTTTTATTCGGGTGAGTGACACATCTATGCAACGCTGCAGTCATCAGAGATCAAACACTGAGAACCAGTGAACACACAGCGGCTTCCAGAGGCATGTGTAATAAAGACAGCAGGTCTCTGCTTCTCAGGTATTAATCACACACAACAAAGCACTGTGTGTTTCTGTCACTGCGTTCCACTCACAGCCACTGACTGCTGAACAGATGATAACCCCACTGATGAGAAAAGCTCCAGTGCAAACAGCGTGTTTACAGAAGAACCACACACAACGAGCATTTCACCACAATATAAGCCCAGACCGGAGGAGAAATGATGTCTTATGATGATGCTCAGGAGAATCAAATGAGCTTGTCATGAAGATACATGTCTTAGATTATTTTAATAAAATTCCTTAGGAGAAATAAACAACAATTGAAAGAATTGTTAACACACTGTACAATAACAGTTTAAGAGCTTTAAAGTGAATGTGGACAGCATATAACTTAGATCATTTAGTCAAATTTAGATATCAGATCTCAATCATGTCTCAGACTGTTCTCATATTCACCAAGACACCAGAGTCTGCAATTAAAGTGATAGATTTCTATATGGATTCACTAAATTCACCTGAAAATGTAATGAGAAATGTTTATGTTCATACAGAAATCTGTGACTTTTGATTGCAGACCCTGGACTGAGCACAGTTTGAGACACTGCTGAGATCTTTCCACCTCTGAAGAAGATGTGTGACATCACTGAAGTCTTTTTCTCAGGAAACAAAAGAATGAGCAACAGAAAGCTTGTCAAGTCTTCATCAGCTCTCCACTTCATCTCACTGCTGTCTGGGAGAAACAATTGAGATATTACAGAGACCTAATTAGTGATTTTTCACAAATAAATCTGCATTTGGCTCAATTAATTGGCTCGTGCTGATATCGGCCTGAGCAGACGGTGGCACAAGATGTTTACGCTTCGGGTGATTAAGACGGAAAAGCTGTTTTTCTGACATGCTGATGGAAAATATTAAAACCTGCTATTTTGTAAATATTTACAGCCATTTGGAATCACTTTCCGGTGATGATAAAAGGACACGGAGCATATGTGTTCTGCACTCGGCTAACTGCAGGCACTGAACATGTCAATTGTAGAGGCAGTGTCGTGGAGTTGGGGGGTGGGGGG
>JAZGTJ010001978.1:37165-47243 GCA_036877575.1 Botia almorhae
CAGGGGCCTGCGCCAGCCTCCAAACAACAGAAAGGTCATGCTTGTTTGTGCAGTGTCCTTCAACAGATGTGAAACGTTTCTGACAGAGACTAGCAAATTTCGGTTAAAGCGCTCCAAAAAAATTAGTTGATGGGTCAATTATGGAAAAGGTCAACAGGCGCAAAGGAGAGAGGCGCGACTTATGATAATAAATCAACACTTGAGAACTGGAGGTCAAATTCTTTCAGTTGTGATGCCAGTAATATCTCGGGCTTTTATTACAGATAAGGGCCCATATTCTACGCTGTGTCACCCTGGTTTTGCATTCAAGAAAAGGCGCCTTTGTTTTAATGGTGTTTGGCGATTCTCGCGCGTACAAATGCCAGCTTCAAATTGTTCTTTATACGCACATATGGCGTAGAACAGAACTGAAAAAAGTGGGCCGATTTTTCTCTAAGCAAAGAGTCATTCCTGTAGCACATGAGATTTGCCAAACGACACTGCGCCGAGATTTCCCAAAAGGTTACAATCATCAGTTATTATGTAGAAATGCCTTCCAACAAGTCAACTTCATTTTTTTCCCTTCTTTTCATGGCAAATATGGTATAATAAAACAGCAGCAGTGGCTCTGGCTCTCTATGTAAAGACGCTGGGAAATTGCCTGGAACTCTGAACTGACAAATGAACTGCATACTTCCATGCAGAGGTAACAATATCATTTTCCTACAGCTCACCTTGACTCGTGTGTGCAAACAATCTGAAGGAGAAATGGGCCCTGCCCTCTGAGCTCCAGGTCTGATGCAATAAGTCACCATATGCTTGTATTAGCATGCTCCGCATTACGGGAACTGGCGCGCCTCCCGGTCAGCTGTACGCCAATCAAAACACATGCACCTCTTTTATTCGGAAGAGGAGAGCTCTCTGCCTCTGTAGGTCAGACCCGTCTCCTCGCTCCGATCGGAAAATAAACAGAGATTCATGAGCTGGGAGAGATCGGGAGAGGGCTGAGTATCCATTAACTCTAGTGATGCAGAGCGGCAAAACGGGAATCGATAGCGCGTTCTGTTCGGAATGTAGTGCAAATAAAACGGGACGCGCTACTGATTCAATTCAAATGGCTGCTGTCAATGAGATGGAAGGACACCAAGCTGCTCCTGTTGTCCTAGAGGGTTTAAATTCACCTTGCAGAGCGTTCATTAAAACATGAGCGTGCAATGCACTTTATTTATTTCCTGCACTTACATCATTTCCTCTCTGACTGTCGGGCGTGTTGGTGTTCACGGCAACAGGCTTGTGGACTGGCTACACCGAATTATTCACCATATACATTTTCTCATTAAAATGCAGAGGGCTCTTCAAAGAGAGACAACAATGATACCATCTGTTGTGTGTTGGCTGGAATACTCGGAACAAAGCCACTGAAAACTGCAACAATTTACCCCTGCCTTTAACAACAGTCACGGTATTACATTCCAAATTTACAGCAAATTATTCCTCCTTTGGTACAAAGTGGCTGTAATTAATTTTATAATTTAGAACGACCTCACATCTAAAAATGGTAATCAGGTTTTCCAATATTAAATACAAAAAATATTTACCTATAATTTTATACAAATTCACAAGGGTTTTATAAATAACTTTTATGACAACAATATGTTTTTGGGGTGTCGTGTCAAACAAGTTATACATGTCAAAAAGTTAATGTAAAAAATGTTTCTAAGAATGACATCTCTTGTACTCATTATATTTAATGACGACTTTCAAGTACAGCGAGAAGAGTAAATATCGAGCGCATCTTGTTTTATTTTATTGATCCGGTCCACATCCTTTATCACCCACCAATTAGCATTAGTTGATTAACCAGACCCATTACTCAGCTAATCAATACAGCCCAACTAAAAATCTATTCTTACTGTTAAATCTATAGGCTGCTTCAGCGCACTGACATTCGTAACTAATTAGGGTTCTGCGGGGCATGGCGCATCATCTTGTATATTTATAACAGACAGCTTTTTTTTCCTCGACTCTGTACTGCAGCAGGAGAGGGAGGAGCTTATCACCATGGTGCTTTACCTCCCAGAACATTTTTAATACATATTCACTGCCATCTACTTCCTGTCTTTGCTGTTGTCAAGCTCTAAGTGATGATCTGCTGTTTTTTCAACACAATATCTATGTTGCATGTGTGGCGAGCTGTTGATTACTCAGTGTGTACAAACAAACAAGAAATGTGTTTACAGTGATTACACTTATAATGGAAGCCAAGCAGACACGCCGGCACGAGGGTTTAAAAGCAGATACATACAGCAAAGCTTTCTAGCACTAGTTTCACCATATGAAATGACAAAAATATTGAAATTTCCCTGTCTATCATTGGTTAGCCAAAGAGACAGTCCTGCCTTAATGTTATGTTATTGGTTGACCGAGCAAGCTTTAGTTGCTATAGCACCTGTGAATGAAAAACAAACAATAAAAGCTGCAATTTGTAACTTTTGTCGCTCTACTGCCACCTCTGTTGGAAACATGACACTGCAGGGTACTTGCAGAGATATTTTCTTAACATGGATCACAGGTTTAAAATCTAAACAACTGCTGTAAGAACAAGTACAAATGCTGCCGCATCTACAGTACCCGGACATGGGATATTTCACATTAAAATTCCAACCAGCGCAATAATATATATATATTTTTTTACTTTTAACCAAAAGTTACGAATTGCAGCTTTAAAACCCAACAGTACTTGGTCTTACCTTTGACTGAGGTGTTGGGTGGTGGCCCTTCAATTCTCAGGTTCCATGGTGGGTCTCCCTGGTTGGCGAAGTCCCTCATCTTAAGGTAGCTGATGGTGAGGCGGATGATGGACGCCTTGTCCAGCTGGCTGGTTATGGCACCGGGCAGAGGAAGCATCTTGGCCAGCTCGTAGAACTCAAAGTTTTCCTTTCCCCTGCGCGAACGAGCAGCGTCACGTGACTTCTCCTTCCTCAGAGCCTGCAACCTGACAGGAACACAAGAACTTCAGTGAAACATCTACTGCTAGTCAAAGCCTGAAAGACTGACAAACCGTCAATGGAAATCCTTCTCCTTTTCAAAGTATCCCCATGTCTAAAATCACATATGTTTAAAAACATGATATTTCCATTGCACTTGCATTTATATTATCATTATATTTATATATAAAAACATGGTATATATTTTATTAGTTTATGACTGATAGTAGACTGATATACGTTGGACAAAAGGAAACCATGGCAACTGTTGACAGATCTAATAATATTAGCTTGTATTCATAACACATATGTAACTTGATCCATCCCCGTGTGAAAATCCTGATGTAATTTGTAGCTGGATATCCCAACATGCCTTTCTGTTTTCAGCACCATTTTTCCCAGCCAGACAAAAGACCCAGGAGAAACGGCTTGTAACTGAACTCAATAGCTTTGCTGGCTTTTTGTTATTGACTGTATATAGTATCAAGTGCACACCTCAGTGTGAATCACAGACAGGCCGGGCAACTGCGGTGTTGCGGCGCTGGGCTGCGGCAGGCTAAAGTTGCATTCGTACTGACTTTGTTGTGCTCTGAAGGGACATCTCAGTTGAATTGATTCAGTCATTGGAATGTAGAAGTGGGCCGAAGTCGTGATTATCTTTGGCCGGAGGTCTCGTGAGACAGTCAAGTGAATGACTTTTACAAACCACAGAAACAGACAACCCGAGATCTTCTTTCTCAGCCCAACAGAAAGAAACACAACACTGAGCTAACCGTACCTAAACTGCACTGCATTTTAGAACCAATGTTAGATGGAAAACACCCAAAATATGTATACCCACCACTACACAGGCTTGTGCGCAAACAATGATTTGGTTTAAAATGATGACTATGGTCTGAATGCAAGCGCTCCTGTTTATGTTGAATCTAGTGATGTAAAACGCTTCAGTGAGCTTATCTTATATTCTCTGTTTGAAAATGCAAGCAACAATACTTCTTGCACGTCATTCCAGAATGTTCACGTAAAACGACGTACAAGAAACGTTCAGTGCAGACGATCTCCAATGCAGCATGCTGCGAAATGATTTTCACTTGCAGCGCAAGCACGTTAAAATATCAACCATTGTCACCTGTATTGTTTTGTTGCTTTGGTCTAACGATCATAATTGATTATTATACATAACAAATAAAACTTATGGCAGTCTATTCATTATAGTTGTACATTTGTAAGTAATTTTATTTCAGTAAGTGAAAACTGTTGTCGAAAGACACGATCATTTTCTGCAGACACGTTGCAGCCAGTCGCATTAAATGCGTCCGTTGCAGACAGCTCCACTGAACACACTGTCACTGAAAATAATAACCGTGATCTATTTTCTTCATGTCAAAACACGCCACGTCGCTATCGGTGACGGCTATCTTTAAAAAAGCTACTAGAATGTAAAATTCTCCATCACATCCAAGAGCCTCTTATACATAAAACACATCATTTACATTCATTTGCAGCACAGGTAAATATGCACAACCCAGGTCCATTAACTAATACCGTGCAGGGCACAGCCTGCTGTGTGTTTATAGATTCTGCTCTCGGGTTCAAGATTTGAGCATCTTGATTTATGATTCTCAATCAAACAATTCACAACAGCCGGTTTAATACTTCCAAAACACAACTGCCCACTTTCTGTAGCTCTCATCACTTCAAGCCACTCTGAATTAAGCTGGAAATAAATCAGGTCAGAGCTTCTCTGCTCCCCAACGGCCGACATTTACATTCATTTTTTACCGCCATAAATGCTACATCAGTCGACGAAAGATGGGACAGAAAATGTCTTGATGGATGAGAAATGACAGTTTCTGTAGGAGAAAACCATCAGAGACCGTCCTCATGTTTCATCAACAAACAAAAAAGCGTCATAAAAAATCAAAATGAAGGTATGCCGGAGAACGCAAACATAAAGAACTTGATGTAGCCTCAGAATTCTCATGTTTCTCTTTACTTCTGCTCAATAATTCAACAAACAACTTCCAGCAAAAAAACCCAGTCGGCTATTACCTTCAAAAGGCCACCAAAGACGTCCCGTGTAAATCTAATACTGTTGTGATCAATTTTAATCCTCCAAGTATCAACAATATAAAAGTATAATTTCAGCATCAAATATAGACGCACTCCGTGGCTTTGCATACGGGAGATGGATTTCTATTCTCGATGGTGTGGAACGCTGCGGCGCGAGACTAAAAACACCATTTGATGGTCTGCTGCTCAGACAGTATATAAAACTGGTAATGGTTGTCTGGAGTCAAAGAGCAGCAGAATTTCATTTGTTCCACAAACTTGGAAAGCATCACATTGTCTTGAGGCACTGAGGTCAGATGACCTTCATTTTCACTACATATTTATTATGTACCACGAGAAAATGCAACAAATATGAAAAGGTTGTGATAGCTCGAACCCTCCACGACTCCTGCAGGATCTGGCAGTGAAAGAGAACATAAGATCACAGATGAGTCTCTTTAATAAGTCAGCTGTATCTCCAAGACAGCAATGAAATTAAACAGAGAGCCAATGGAAACTTTTGCTGGCATCTCAGATGTTTATCCTGAAAAGACCCAGAAATCTCACCTCTCAAAAAGTCACAAACTGAGCTCAAATTTGCCACATCAATATTATTAAAGCTCTCAATATTATCTCAACCATTTCTTATGAAATTCATCTAAAACCAGATTAATGTAACTATACAATCTACACTATTAATTTGGAGTGCCACACTCATTTTTGAAAAATCTGAAAGCTATAAAGATCAAAATCTCTGAGCACTGAAACATTCCTGTGGTCCTGCTGCAGCAGTGAGTGCTGCGTTACTCAACAGACTGGACATCAGTTTACAGTATGTGACTGATTTTACTGTACTCGGCTGTCTGCTGTTCTCACACTGCTGTGAAAAACTCTTCTGTTATCTGCAGTGGACAGAAACATGACAAATGTCTTCAGATCTTTAGCTGTTACAGTTTTTGCACGCAACAATTACACAGTATTTCACCAAAAACTGATACCAATTTACCAATAAATACTGACCTTCCATGATCTGTCGTATTAATATATAAATCAGGAAATTTAAAAAGAAAACTTCAGATTTCCTTTAATATATCTATTAAAAAATCTTTTGAATGAATATCAGATTGTGGACAATTTGGAGGCATTTTAAAGATCTCAAAAATGTACAGTACACGTCACCATGTAAATGACCACACTGCTCGATTTACTAAATTAACGAATCACACTGACATGTCTGACTACAACAGGCGCAAAAAAATGAAAGCGCCTCGAGAGGCTGAACCTCCTGCAAATGATGATTTTGGGTTTGAGGTAATTGCCTTCATCAGTGTGGAAGAAGCCGGCAGAGGAGAAATGTCACTTCAGATTATCTTCTTGCCTTCTAAAGCAAAAGATGACACTTGATCAGAGACTAAATGCCAAAACCAATCAATTCCTTTTGTGACTCTCCGCCATGGCGCAGTAAAAGAGGCCGCAGTCTTGGTTCTTCTAATTAAAGTAAATGCTATCTCCTTGGTAACCTCATTAATATTCTCATTGACTTGGTTATACATACAGTATGTCATATGACTGCTCAGAATGAGACAGAGCAGTTTTAAAATGCTGGTATGATGCTGGAGATACACGTCTTTTGAGGAGACTGCTGTAAATGTTTTGATTAACATACGATTTGACCGAATACACGTTCCACTTAAAGGTGATGTTCGCTATCCGTGAAGGCCTCTCAGAACGCTCTCCTAAGCCACGCCCCCTCCAAAACACATGAACGCATACACAGTCTGACAGACAAGCAGAACATCCTATCATTGCGTTCGGAACGAATTCAATAATTGGACGAACATTTAATGGTCCTGTGTTTTTCACAAAAGATTATATTTCTATATAAATATATTTATACCACTTTACAATTAGGATGTCAGGGGCCTTTAACCAGCATAACAAAACAAACATCACCAATCCTGCTGTTATGGCCATAATATAACCTCACTTTTATGTTTTAGAGGACCAGGTCAAATTCTGTGCTACATATTACGCCATATATATTTAATATAATGACAATAAAAAATAACGTCACAGCTTTAGCTAAGACTCACCTGTCTGCACAATAAAACACAATTCTTCTGTCTCTCCACCCTGAATCATGAGCTGTGTGTTGTTAGGAAGGTTGTGTTCCATACTGCAATAACTCCCTTCAAGGTCTCTGTGCTCTTCCCTCCCAATCAGTAAAATGGATCTGGATCCAATGTAAACGTCCAGGGCTTTCATTGCCCTGAAAGTTCTGTCATTTGACTGTTCATTTGTCCTGAGAGTGCTCTGTCTGTCTGTCTGTCTGTGTGTGTGTGTGTGTGTGTGTGTGTGTGTGTGTGTCTGTCTGTCTGTGTGTGTGTGTGTGTGTGTGTGTGTGACTATTTACACTGAAGTCATTTCAGGGAATCTGTGAATGTGTTACTGTCAAACATCAGAAATTATTGCTCTGTTGAAAACATGAGGGTAACGTGTACATTGCTTATGAGTACAACACATCTGTCTCTGTTTTGCTGTCCTGTCTCTCACACAGTGGTTTTGAAGTTATTAATAAAAAAGATTCATCCTGTAAGCAGCTTGCCTTGTACGTATCGATTAGAACTCCAATCGTGAGGTCAGTCCAAACTAATACCTATACTTTAGGCAGACTGAAGCTCTGTGCTTCATTCATTTGGTTTTTTGGGCCGAATGAATTCTTTCTGTCTGAGCGTCTGTCTCGTCTGGCCTTGTAAATCCATCTGAAGGATTTCTAGAGGGCCACGTTCACAGTGAATTGGTCCCTCTTGTTTCTCACAATAACACAGAGTGGCAGACACTCTCATAATGCTCGCAATGTAATTTACTGAACACTTTCATAAAGACTAGCCTCTCTTAGCTAAAAGCAATTTAGCGTCTCTTTTTGTTTAGCTTTGGAGCTCGCAAAGAAGGATGTTATTTTATAAGAAAACCAGAAAGTGGCAGAACTGAGAGGGAGGAAAAAGAAAATGTTTTCATAAACTGCAGTCACAACAGCAGAAAACAGGCGCCAATTTAGTGGCAATTCACAGTTTTAGTTAATAATAAACCTAACTTGAATAATATTCACTGATGAAAGGTCAATTTCCCCCCATTCCAGAATCCACTATTATCACCAAAATTTCCCACAATGCCTCTAAACAGGATGTGCTCATTCTAAAAGGGCTCTTCAGAGAAACACGAGGATGACAAAGTCCTGATACGGCAGATATGAGGTGTAAAAATACTGTTTTTCTCACGCCTGATAATCCTGCAGCGCATTGCTTTTATCTTCCAAAAGACATCTCAACGGCTCCTGATAGGCCGGCAGATGTGTGCGGTGTCAGAGGGGCTGTAGGCGTGTGATTGGCTGTTTAAAAGCACAAGTGTGACCTGAGTGACTGGACAAAGGGAGGTTGTCACAGGAAAAGGTCACAGTGCTGCTTGTACAAAGTGAAACTCATGTCGCAGCCACCGAAAAAGAGGTGAGCTTCATCCTGCCTGCTGAGTCCCATGCTCACGGTGGAAATACAGCCATCAAACGAACAATATCCCTCACACACATTAGCATTAAACTCTGCTGCTGCAGCGTCCAATGAATGAAACAAATAAAGAAATGTATTCAGATTTATTCCAAAAACTGAACCCTGAATCAATATCCCATAAAGTGTAATAAATAATAGTGTCTTTAGAGAGTCCCTCTTGAATGTTTACAACACAAACCCTACAAGAACATACTATGGCAAACGTTTATTGTATGTTAGGGTTTGCCAATGTTCAACTACTTCTCCATTTTGATTTGCTGACTATCTGACTAATGGAAGTCAGGGAGCAGGATGTTACTTCACCTTTATGGTCAAAAGAGGAAATAAAGGATCTATAAAAGCAAGCAATAAAATGTTAAAACAATGTCCAATCCCACAATCCTTTTCACAAAACATGTTTACACACAGCAGATCATTACTCAGAAACCAGATCTCTCATCATATCAAACCACTGGTCCGTGTGGGTGTGCAGTAATCTGGGTGTAAATTTATTGGGGAGCAGAGCTGTGTGGGGGCCTCGGGGGCCCCTCTCTTATGATCAGAGGGTGGGCTTGTCAGCGCTGATCTCCTGTCAGTGTGTAATTAAGAGGCTGAGGAAAGCCACAAGAGCGGCACTGCTTGCCGGATCTCTTCACCGCAGTAAATCCCGTTAGCTGTGAATAAACCCATTGGGGGCGGCACAGGTAAGCTAGACCCAATGCGATTACATGGCAAGAGCGCTGCCTGAAAACCCAAATCAGCACCACAGAACATCCTCACACTCCTCTCTGTGTGAGCCTGACAAACACCACTGAGAGACACATCTCTGTTACTCAGAGGAGACCAGGATCAGATCTTACACACGTACAGTACAGTACTACTGTACAGCTCTTTACTGTAATGCCGTGAACGATCAATACAGCAATATAATACAGTAACAGCTACTGTACAGTATACTGAACACACACACAGACCAAAAAATTCAAATTAGTTTACATCATTGAAAAAATCTCTAGTGAAAAATAAAAAATAAAATTTAAATATGCCTAATATAAATTCCGATTATAATTTTTGCCCTTAATATTGTAGTATTATAGTATTATAGAGGTATAAGTCTGTGCTGTATTGTATACAGTTCTACGATGTTTGTTACCTCTCTTCAGCTGAGACTGATGTCACAACAGAACACAACCTCTCTTTCTATATTGTGTATATATATATATATATATATATATACAGTATTTAATGTAATGAGTTTCTAGAACTGTTGAAATGGATTCTGGTGAGGGTCTCTGATTACAGTAATGGAGCGGGACAGAAGATTCCTTCAGGCAGAACATCTGTCACTCTGAGGACCCCATCAGCTTCAGCATCCAGAGATTCAGTCTAATGGATAAATGGACCTTCTGCTACATCTGAATCTGACCACAAACAGAGAAAATTATAGACAACTGCAAACCCTAATGTTAGCCAGGATGAGGGGGGGGGAAGAGATGCTGCGCAAGCTCACCTGTAAGA
>JAZGTJ010001979.1:0-47239 GCA_036877575.1 Botia almorhae
ATATATTTCTATATTTCAAATAATTTATAATTGCTATTATAAAGACTGTAAACATAAAATAGCTAGTCATACTTAAGTTTTATATGACTGAAGTTTTTATCTGTTTTATTGTGCAATTTGGGTAGTCAACATTAAATATACAATGTGTATTTAACTATAAATCACAGAACCTTTCCGAAATGTTTAAAATGCAAATTAGGAAAAGACTATTTTAAATATTATAAATATATATTTGTTATATATATTTGTTAAATATATTTGTTACATAAATTAAACAATAGGATATACAATGATATTAATTTCTACCATAAAATCTGTAGCTAGTTTCCCCCATCAAAATCACACAATGCCTGGTATCCCTTCAGTTCACCTGTGGCATCTGGAGGGTTTGCCTAAAAATAAGTCCTCTTCATCAGACGTTGCACATCTCTGAGGCTCTTGGTTAGGGAATGTTCTCAGATAGTTCCGGATGTAATCTAATGCTATGATAATGAAAACAAAAACACATACGGCATATGTTTTAGAACTGTCAAATTTACTTAAATAAAATCTACAGACGAGCCATATACCTAAGCTTATCTATGAATCTCAATCTTGTTTAGTACACATATCATGTATGTACATCATTGAGGAACAGGATTGAGAGGCCAGTTGATGTTCAGACTAATTACAGAACCATTAAACCTCACCAAAATGTATTATAAAAGATACACAAAACAAAGTAACCTGAAAACTTTTTTTAAAAAGTTATTCAGAGAATTAGAACTAACCCCCTACTTTAAATTTTTAAAAACAATTGACTAATTTAGCAGTGTTGAAAGTTAGCAGTAAAAGAAAATTAGAACATGTTTGATGATGGTACAAGCAGGAGCAGTTATTGGGTTATTGTGAAGTGTTGTAAGGCTATCATACTTTCAATGATTTGGATGTCAGACATCAATGAAGTTTTGAACCTTGGCTAAAGCTTACCTAGTGTGGCCTGAGACACTTGTTCTGCTCCCGTTAATGAAATGATCTGATTAGTTTCGCGTTGCTTGCTTGAAGAACGCGAAAGATGGAGTTTCCTTTTTCTTATCTATCGTTGAGCATTTTTCTCAATTAAGCTAATGAGTTTCATAGAAACCCTCATTTAAAATCTACGTTAGGTGTTAAAATGTTAAACTATTTCTTTGATTACTAAGAATTATAACAGGATATGTACATGCTTAACCTTGCGAGCTGTTTAGTTTTCATGTTCTGTTTTTATTTTGCTTTATTTCATGACAAGGAAATGTTTAGGAGCTCTATTTTAGCCTTTATTAGTACTTTAGTGTATTAGTATTTAGGGGCTAAAACGTTTAACCAGATACATGCACTGTTCCATTTTGCACTGTACAGTAAGCGAACGTGCAGGTTTTATTCAAATATTTAATGAAATATCAATATCATATTTTATTGCAGGTCAACCACTGAGACAAGAATGTTTACGAGATGTTGTGATGTTATGTTGTGAACAGCAGTTATTTCCACATTCTTCGGTAGACAGAGCTTTCAGCACATGACCCTTACTTCTTCAGTAATTTAATAGCAGAGAAAGATGCGGCCAGGGATCTGCATTATCATCATCATTTGCCTGAAGGGGCCTGTTGGTCTTTTCTGCAGATATAGCCATTTTGCTGTATTTTCTCTGAATTCACGCAAAGTGGCGCCAGATCTTTTTTAGCCACATCTTGTCATTGGCTAGTGCCTTTATTGGCTCATGAATCTTACTGCATATGTTTGAATTTTTTTGTTACTTTGTACTTCTGCTAAAAAAATTAATGTAGCAAAATTGAATACTTTTTTAAAGTTTTAAACAACTCAAGTAAAAGAACCACAATTTAAATATACTCAAAAAGTAGAAAAAAAATGTCAAATGTACTCAAGTACTGTAAAGAAAGCATTTGTAATTAGTTCCTTTCCACCTCTGCTTAGACATAAAAGAATACCTCTCAAAGAACTGCAATGCAAATTTTTAAAGGAGGTACTTTTCTTCGTTAAAATAGCTGACTCAGTGCTTATCGATTAACGCTTTACAGCAAATATTATGAAACCCTTTTGCATTAGGGAACATCAGCTCTTGGAGTGCAGCCTGGCTGACACCATGGCAGTGCTGTAAAGGGGGGCAATATTGAGTTATTGACATTGCCCGCAACTCCTACACAAAGGTTAAGACACCCACACTAAACCTGAATAACAAACACACCAACGCACTCCCACCCTCAAATACTTCAAAAGGGGATATCTCTTACATTAACAAAAACAATTATCCGAAGTAACAATTTGTAATGCCTAATTTGACAACAATAGTGCCAGTAATGCCTAATTTGATAATTTATTCTAATTATATTTTGCTATATTGAAAAATACAGAATTTTACAGGAATGTAAAAAAATGTTTTACAGTTTTTTACATTAATGTATTTGCCAGACATTTTTATCCAAAGCGACTTACAGTACATTCAAGTTATATCAAGTTATATATTTTGTCAATACACGTGCTCCCTGGAAATCAAACCCTCAACCTTTTGTACTGTTAATGCATTGCTCTACCAACCGAGCTACAGGAACACGTTTTTGCACAAAGTTTTACTTTCAAAAGTCAATAAGAAAGTGTATAGAAAGTGTATTTATTTGCATATCTATGGAACATGTCACTGTTTTAACATTACCTAAGTAAAGAGAAATACAGAATAGCTTCCATTTAAAAAAGTGGAACCATTTATTTATTTATTGTCAGGAGCAGTGCATTAGACCAGTTGTAATTTATACAAGTTCAAATTTAACAACAACATAATTTGTGTATGACATTTTTACAGCTATATTGTTTTTATATGGAAAACAATTAACTGGTTGATGAAATGACAAAACCGAAAACAACAGATGTTGACACTCTTTAGAAAATTATCATGCCCATATTATACTTCATTCTCAACTTTAGCTTTACAACAACAAAATGATAGCTCAGAACCATGGGAACAGTATTGGTAAGGTCTTTAAATGTCCCCAAACTGCTTGACACCACTTTGCTGCCCTCCACTACCAATTCTGTTAATGGGAATGATCTTCATGGTTGTTTCCTTCAGAGAATACCAGCGATTATGCCATGTGGCCCAAATAATGCCGTTGTCATATCCAAATTGACTGTCTTTCTCTGTGTACTTGCCACCTGTGAAGAGTGAAACATCAGCAAAGACATGGCAAAAATGAAAGTGTCTAACCATCCTATGTGAAAGATATTTACCCCTGTAGTATTTTCCATTGAGATGAGCAGCATGGCAGCGGTTCATCCACCAGCCAGTCCCCTCCTGTAAGGCACAGTTATCCTGGAATTTGTCATTGTCTTTATCAGGTGTACTGAACTGCATGCCGTTGTGAGATGTGTAGAATTTGTCACTGGGGTCATCGCCAAAGTCAAAACCATCAAAAGCATCACCAGCATCTCCACCAAAGTAGTAAGCATACGTCAGGCGGTACGCATCAACTTCCGGTCCGATTTTGAATGTGGCGTAATCAGCATACCTGAGAAGACAAGTTTTAGAAGAGGAATGTGTCTGTTTGAAGAAACTATTCAAAACATTTTATACTCTATGCCTATTGATTAAAGTGTTTCCTAATCTTTAGCAACATGTTTGATCTGATTGAAGAGGTCATGCAATGTTACTTGGCAAGAAATCATTATGGTAGCAGAACAAAGTCCTATGTCAGTACCACAGGAGAAAAAAATGTTTGGTTAACTTTTGGGTTTAGAGTAATGCTTAGGTGTGCAAGATCCTTCCAAATGTAAGCAAGACATGACACAAGCCTATAATAGTGTTACTGTTTTGTTAAACTCGTGGGATTTCACCCTGAAAATCTGACAGAATGGGGCAGGTAGGTGTGTGATGGTTTGCCATGATTAATTACTTTTTGTTGCCTTCCCAGTCAACCATTTCTATCCTTAGAACATATGGCACACTGGACTGAACAGACAACAGGTGCATCTTCTCATTCCCCAGCCAGAATTCTGTTCTATCATTTGGTGAAAGGTACCCAAAGCCTTCCTTATACTGAATCCAGTTTTTGTTAAAGTCAACGCTACCGTCGCGTCTCTGAAACACATAGAGTCCATTTATTTTTATTGAAGTTATCAAATTAAATAAATTGGTCAAATAAACTGTCCAGTAAGTGTGTATGTTCTGTTGCTCACCCTCTGAAGGACTGTCCATCCACTTCCAAAGCTGTCTATCTCACAGTAGACCAGGAATGGCTCAGGAGCCCTAGCTGGCTTTACATAATAGAGTCCACTAACCTTACCGCCTTTGTTTGCAATGTCCTGACAATCTGGAGCAAAAGTATACATGTATGTTTCAGCTGTCCACTCCTACATAAGTTCAGTTCAGATGTCATGAAAATACTTTAATCATTGCAAGTGATTAAACATCCAACACTGTTTATACCTTTGCCCGTTACTGTCTGTATCTCCACAGTGTCTTTGCAGGGCTCTCTGCACATCTGGTCCAGCTGGAGAGACATCTGCTTAAGATCTACCATCTTTTTCTCATTGGCCTGTAAGGTTGACTGCAATTGACTGAGAAGGGGGGAATATAAACAAACTAATAAAGACAAAGACTATGATTTGTTGAATTACACCAAATGGAAAAACAAATAAAATGAAGGTATCAAAAAAAAGAAGTACTCACTATATTTGATCTTCCTGAGCAAGAATGCTCTTCTCAAATCGTAGTATATCATCCAGCATGCTAGACGATTTTTTAATGTATGTATCTGACAAAAAAAAAATTACCTTATAGAAAGTGAAAGGATGTTTATATTAACTTAATTCATTCATTAGGACAAAGAATTTACAGTTCAGAGCTGAGCTGACATTATGCCCTGTACTATCTTATATGAGAACTCTATTATTTAAAAATATAGATTCCAGGGGCAACATTCAAAATGTAACACAGATCTTACCCAAGAACTCTTTAACCTCTGTACACAATTTGCGTTTTTAACAATAATAACTATAATAATAACAATAATAAATAGTGCTACCTGGCGATTGTTTTTGTGCTTGTGTATCTGAGTCTTTCAGGTAGACCACTTTGTCCTGGGCTCCTTTGGTAAGGTTCGCAATTTCCTCCAGGTCTTGTTCCATTTGGTCCAGCTGTCTGTCCATTTCAGGCTTGTACTTTTGCAGGTAATCAGCGACTCCACATGTGGTTGGGCAGTACATCCCCTGAGAGGGAAAGAAAAAACAGTCAGCGCAACTAAACCAGTTACATTGATATTTTTAATATAATTCACTTTTCAATTCAAACTAACAGTAATGTGATACTTACAAATCCATCATTTGGGTTACAAAGATCTTGTGATGGTGAATAGTCCCCTCTTTGCTTAAGGCAAAAAATGAAGGAAAAAATTAGCATGAAAACATTATAACAAATTTGCCATTACAGTAACAGCAACTGTGTCACTTACTGCTGATGCTGATGTGGACAGCAGCAAAATAAAAGCAGCCACACTTATGAATTGGGCCATGGTGGTCCTGCAGTCTGTGTGCTGTACCCTTGAGATTGTGAGTGCCTGTTGACTCCTGCAGGATATTTATCCGATCAAGGTCCTACTCAGAGATGAAGATAACGGTCCACTAAACAAATAAGAGATACCACCACCCCTCTCATACTCACTAACTGACTCATAGAACTTGCGGTAAGGCTTTAGTGTTAAGTCAACGTGTTCATGCTAATGTCCAAATACACAGTAATTCACGTACATGGGCAGTAAATTGTTAGAGACTAAGTTTCCTATTGTTTACACAGAGAGAGTGTTAACATTACATTACAAAAAGAGAGACAAATAAGAGGCATCCTCTGACCCATCTGGCTAACGAACTTGTGTTTCTCATTGATTTAAAAATGGAACCAAATTATTCTTTATCCCTCAAGCAGTTAAATTGTCTGTTTCCTATAGTTGATAATCAATGACCAGCTGGTTTGGTCACACATTAATTTTCTATTTACTTCATTATATATGCCTATTGTGATTTTTTGGTGCCTGTGAACATGCTACAAACTAATTTTCCCAATTGGAAAATATACAGGGACAAATAAAGTAAACTAACAGTGAAAATGGATAGTATTAGAATAGGTAGCTAAAAACCACACTGAATAGACTAGGTCAACATCACATTTCTTCCCAGCATATCACTGCTTGGTTAAAAAAAACTCAATTAATAAAGGCAAACAAACCAAAAAGACAAACAGATTTACCATGACACAGCACAATCACATTTGCTACAGGTCTTACCGGTCAGTTTCTGCTGTATTGTAAGTTAATGATTTCACAACATATCACTCCAGTAACAAACACAAATAGACACATATGCTGTCATACTTCAATCCTCACCACATAAGACCAAAAAGTTTTAAAAGTCCACAGTAAGGACTAACAGTGATATCAGTGAGTCATTCGTTTTTACTGGTAGTGACAAAAGCGATTTTTAAATAAACATGAATACTGGTCCAAGTTGGTCCGAGTTGTGGTCTTCCACAACTCAGGAACAACAAAGGAATTTTCTAGGAAAATTGCTGTTATTGAAGATTAAATATTTTATTAATCACATTTTGTTTCACGGATCTACAGGATGTTTAAACTTAATAACGTAATTTCGCATTACGCTGAATTTACCAAGGAAGGCTTTAATCACTACAAAAATCAATATTGTTGCTCAACAACAAGTCTTGTTTAAATAAAAATTCTTTACTTTTGCTCTAAAATGCAACTACATACCTTCGTAAAAGTTCAGTTGCTAATACGAATAACAGATACAGGCAGACTGTGTGTAGTAAACATCATTTAAGTTTTCTGCAGTCCAAAAGTTATGGGCGCCACTTCACGCTCACGAACATACTTCTCATTAATAAGTGAGTCTTTAATTCAAGATTCTATAATTTTGTGAAATATCCAGTTTAATATTGTATGAGAGTTTGATATGGTATTATTTTGCACAAATTTAAATGTTTTGCATTATTTTAATATTACTATAACATATGTAATATAGTACCATGTTTCCACTAACAAGATTCTTAGGGTGACTGTAGTCTGTTGGCTATGTTTGAGCCAAGAGAAAGGGGTGGTACAGATTGTTTGAATGGATACACCATTTTAAAAGTTTGGGAAACACTGTCCTAGGGTATTAACCAACCAACCACTAGAGGTTGTTGTACATCAAAAAATAAAGAGGTAAACTAAAAAGTTGCAAAGAGCAAAATGTTAGCAAACAATGAAATATCAATTCAATATATATTTGCATATAACAAAACGTTACAATGCATCTTTGTAAAAACTTTCTCAATTATTCTAGTACATGGCTTGGTGGTACAGGGCTTTTGTTTCATTCCTGTTGCCCTGCCTTTTTATTTGGTTAATTACTTGTGTAGTTACCTCACCTGTTCTGCTCCTATTAGAGTTCCATGTGTTTTGTCTGACAGACTGTTGTGGAATGTGGGAACTTCCTTGTATGGTGGTGTAGTGGAATTCTTGGCATCTTTCAGGGTTTTAATGTTGTGAGGCTGTGTTACAGTGTTTTACCATTGGGGAATATAGTTATTTGTTGTTTTTTACATAAAACCCATAAGTATACCGCATCTGAGTTGTCACTGTTCCTGCCCTGCATGATACATACAGTCTGCGATCCGGAGGTTTATCATTAGATAGTGGAGACTTGGGGTTGCATTATAGCTCTTAGGCTGGGCCATCCTCTTTTTTAAAAAAGGTAGACAATGGGTTAAAATGCACATGTACAATAAAATAAAATTAGTTTCAATGTAGCATATATGATGTAAAGGTGATAAAAAGAAAACTTCTGTAAACCACAAGCCTGCTTAAATAATATTAAAAACTTAAAACTGTTAGTATTATCAAAAATAATACTAACATATAATACTAAATATAATACTTTTTTTTTTATTAAAACTAAATAAAAAAATAATTTTCTTGAGGCAGCAGTGATTGGTGTCCAAAAGTAGGCTGGGCTGAGTTCAAAGATTTACAAACCCCTCACAGGAAAGGAAAGCTCTTGCCATGCCTGGGGAAAATTCCAGGCACAACGGGGCTACCAACAAAGTCTGGAGGTTCCCACTTTCTTGAGAAAGGTTATAACAAGGTGAAACACCATTTTCAGTATTAGGAGTTAGCTGGAGCTGTCTCTAGAGGCTCGAAAGAAGCCCCTGAGTAAGTTCCAGGCTGGCATTCTGGTGTGCATTGCAAGCCTTAAGCTCATGGAGGGAACGTGTAACCAGTTGGTCTTTCCCTAAAGACCATCATCTGAGGGAAATGCAGTAGGATCTCCAGCACTGTATTAATCGGTCAGTTAACTGGGTCCAAATGATGATTCTTCCAGGGGATCTCCCAGGGAGAGCTGTCGAGGAGGGAGACACGGTCCGAAAACCAAACTTGGGCCAGTCAGAATGGGGCAGCAGAACCAGCAGCAGTCGAAACCTGTTCCTGTGAATTCTGTCCAGTAATCCCAGGAGCACAGCAATCACAGGAAAGGTGTACAGGTGTAGTCTCAGCCATGCCTATACCACGGCATCCAGTCCCAGGGAGAACCAGAGTGGACGGTGTTTTGTTTCTTGCGATGCAAACAAATCCACTTCTGCCTAGCTGAAATTGCTCCATATCAATTCCACCACCTTGTGATGGAGCCTCCATTTCCCAGGCCTCAGCCCCTGCCGCAACAGGATATCCCACATTCAGATACCAAGGGATCTTAAAGAGAGCAGCTTTTCCTTAACCCACGGGAGGATCTGATGGTTGATGTAGTAAGCCACCTATGTATTGTCAGTCCGGTCTGGGAGTGTTTCAGAGTGAGAAACACTGCCATCATCATCAGGCAGTTTATGTGGCATGATAGATGATGGCTTTGCCAACACTCTAGAACTGAGAGAATGCTCAAGACAGCCTGTACTGGAAGCATCTGTCATAAGCATTATGCGACCACAAGGGGTCCCTAGTATTGGGCTTTGAGACAGAAACCAAGGGTTCTTCCAAATGTCAAAGAAACAAAGGCCTCGATGCGTAACCTTGATCATGTGAAAACGATTGCCCCTCTGGGAAAACCCCTTGGTCCTGACCCATCACTGCAATGGTCTCATGTACAGCTGATATCAAGGGTATCACGTTGGATGCAGCTACCATCAGACCTAACAGTTTGACAGAATACATGCGTGATACATGTGCTTGCATTATCATAGAATTCCAAAACATGCAAAGTGGTTCTGTGGAGAAAGCACATTCTTCATGGCTTTTAGCCATAACCCCAAGTTTTTAATATGTGTGAGGACAACATCTTGATGCTGAATTACTATATTTCCGATTGTGCTAAAATCAGCCAATCGTCAATGTAATTCAAGAAGCAAATGGTCTAGAGTCACAGCAGAGCCAGAGCTGCATCCGTGCATTTGGTAGAGGTACAGAGTGACAGTGCTAGACCGAAGGAACTCAGTACTGGTATGCTTCGTCCCCATAAACAAACCTGAGAAACTTCCTGTGCTGAGAAGGAATAAAGATGTGGAAATATGCATTCATTAAATCTGTTTTGACAAACCTGTCCTTTGAGTCACAGTTTTATTGTCAGCTTTTTAAATTACAGTGATCTGACTGAACAATTTAATAGGCACAGATTTAAAATCTGAAACAGGCACTACCCTTCTTAAAAGCAATGAAGTACCGGCTGCAAAAGCCAGACCTCCTCTCGAGAGAAGGAAAACATATTCTATGGCCCCGTTGCGCAAGAAAGAAGATATTTATGTTCCATAACCAAAGCCTGCTTGGGGCAAACAACTGTAGGCACGAGCCCTTCTCTACCATATGCAGGACCCAGTGAGACACATTTGGCAGAAATTTACACACTGCCATGTGCTAAGGGAACTAACCTCTCAAGGTTGGCCTTCAGTGTATTCAGAATTGGCAACTCAATGGCAACTCCTGAGGTGCAAGCTTCCCAGTGCTGCAACGTCTCTGATTGGACACTGAGAGCTGAGCTTGCAAAATCATTGTGTCCCAAGGCACCAGAGGCAGACACTGCATAGTGAGGTGTTAACCATTTCTCCCTGGAGAAATGGCCCACTGTCCATCAGGGCTTTTTCAACACAGCCTTCTTAGAGTGAATGATGGCCCTATAATCCGCCTTCACCCTAGGGGTCTTTGGCTGCGAAGGCTGACCCAATCCTTGATCTCACTGCAGGGGAGCCAGGGTAGTGACACTCTTCCTCTGCTGCACCTGTGTAAAGGGAGGTGGTTGACGGCTGGGGCTTCTCCCACCTAGCAACCCCTGAGACTGGAGTTCTAGAGGTAACACTGACCAGAGGTAATGCTGGAATACTGCCACCTGCCTCCTTGCCTTAAGTGCCTTAATGCTGTGTTGGGACAGATAGCTCAAAAGTGTCTGCTCACAAGGCATCGCTCCATACCCCTTAAAGTAGTAGGAACATCTAGGGCTGAAGGGCCAGAAAAAATATGATTTCTTCCATGATCTCCACACTGAGAAATTTTTTTTAGGTCCCTGAGGTTGTGCTTTAATAGACAGAAAGCATTCATTCTATTTACTTTTCAGGACAAACGTCACACTTCTTGGCTGGCCAATCAATTTTAAGGTACAGCCACAGCAAAAGTAACATCCTTCACCAGCTCCTCGTATGCAAGAGAATGAGGTTGCGAGTCCTTAATTGTCACAGTTCATGGGCTCACAAACTCATTCTTACTCTCTCTGTGTGTGCATGTTGAGAGTGTGCGCGTGGCTGTGATTGTTTAGTATGATTTGAGCTATTTAACACCTGTTTTTCCGTCCTGTGTTGTCAGATCGTTGGGTTTCCGTTTGTGTTGTGTGGTGTTGTTCCAGCTCTCCTCTTCTGGATTTTCCTGTCTGGATCCTGTTTCTGGTTCTCCCCGATTGCTTGGATCGTTCACCGGGTAATCAGCTGCCCATTCGTGTGCCTGTGCTACCTGGAGAGACTGGCCACTCACTTGCTTTACGTGTTTTTTGCCTTTGTTTGGACATTGCACAATAAACTGTTTATGTTGCACTTGCAAACTGAATCCTGTCTTGCTATTATGACATAAATCTCTCCTGCATCGATACTAAGCATATCCTCAGAGCTAGACTGCTGCAGAATCAGGCTCTCAGTTGGGGGACAGAAACTGTAGCATGGGCTACTGAGCCCTGAGAAAGAGCATTGGAGTTAGCAGGTTAGAGCAAAGAAAGACCTAAGCTCATCTCCATCCACTCTGCTAAATCCATTTGGAATCCCCAGGGCCGCGGTCACCGCTGAGCCTCAGCAACAGCAGAACCAGAACCAAGAGGACTGTGAGCCTGTGCACCTTCTTCACAGTGGACCAAGTGATAGGTAGCCACCTGTAATGACCATGTGTAATGACCACTTGTAATGTAGCATGAACAAGGAGGAACACATGATCTAAACTGCTGCTTGCTGCTCACCGTAAGTAACTGAGAAAAGACAAAACAGACTTACACACAGAGCGCTTGCTGACATTATTTGTTTCTAAACATGCTTTTAAGATTCCTGGTCCTGACATCACCCCGCCTGTGACATTTAATCCTGCCATAGGCTGGATTGGACACATGTTTCAGGACGTAATCATTCAGAGGCATTCCCATAGCACTGCTTTGGTGACACCGCATGAAAGGGAAACAACTTTAGGACATAAAACTATAGGAATCAGTCTGAAAACAACACAAAGCCTCATAATGACTTAAATCAAAATGAGGAGCTGGTCATTAATAATCAATAAATATACAGAATTGACAAAAGCAGTACCTGGGAAAAAATCTGCTTTGTCTGAAATGTTTAAATTTACATTTAGCGGGATCTGGAGTAGCGGGATCTGGAGAGAGGGTAGCGGGATCTGGAGAGAGTAAAGTTATTTATATTTACATATCCTTTTAAGATTAATAACAATGTTTCTTTTTTGATTATTTTCTGTACCAAACGACTGTATAGAGAATTTCTGACTGTAACATGATTAACATCATAATCTGACCAGTCTCTGACCTGATTTTTAGTGTGAAATCACAAGGCACAGCTGACCTAAAAGTCAACTTCAACGTCTGTGAACTTAAACAGCTCTGAACTCTGCCTGAACCTTTCTTAAAACCAGATGGAGCGCTGCTTTCATTTCACAAGTCCCAAGAAGCACCCTGCCAACTTTCCAGACTCCCAAACAAAAGATAAGAAATGTCACAACTGTTGAAGTTGGGAGGTCAGTGCAGTTTAAACTGTACAAAAATGTTTTGGGTCACTTTAGGGTTATTTAGCATAATAACTGAATTAAGCTTCAGTGTAGCTGCATATAACATACAACTGGCAAACAATCATAAAGAAGGTCATGTCTTTAAAATTGGAATTTCTTCCATAATAATGTTTATATTTGATATTGAGTTTGAATTTGCTTGTTTAAAAACAGGATATGGCGAAGCTTATGTTACTGTGAGACCTTGGTATAGCACTAATTATCAATATCACAACCTCATCAAAACCCAAACAAGAAAATCTTCAGTTTCAAGAATTATTGGTCATTACAAATAATTGTCTGTGTACAAATATTTTTGTTGTGTTATGTTTTGTTTTTGGTTTGTTTAAAAGCAAGGTCATATATTTATTTTGATGGTTGCTGAGCCATTGGGAAGGGAAGTGATGTGATTTGTGACATGAATTTGAATTCACTTAATTTAGACAAATAGCTAACTGCCTCTAATGCTTCCCTTTGGATTTGATAGGTCATGGCAAAGTGGTTTCTCAGGTTTATGTCTTTTGTCAATTTGATTTACTTAAATTAACTTGATTTACTGTTGTCCTTCCTTAACTGTTGTTTAAAAACTCTTCCAGTCCTTTTTGTTAAGATTCTTTTGAAAACTTCATAAACAGAATTTAAAATAAAGTTGCTATGAAGGAGCAATTAAAAAATGCAAGTTCAGTTGTCTAAGTTAGGCGCACTTTATTTATTTTCTCAAGAGGGCTCTTATCTGGCAAGCTGAAAATATGATCAGTGAATTTGAAAGAGGAGGTCATCGCAAGGGCAGCTTAAGTTCAGCGGCTGTCACTCTCAGTGTGGTTCTGTTGTGACCACAGTTTCACATCTGCCCTTGTGACCTTACTGTAGACTGCCTGGTAATCACAGTTGCCAAATATTTTGCAGACTAAATGGCTTATTAAATTAAAATTAAGGTACAGTTAAAAAGGAATTGGATGTGGAAGAAAGAATGCATTATAAATATTTAGTATAATTGTGTTGATGTTTCTGCAGTTTTACATTGTGAATTATACAAAAACAAGGTCAGATCTTCATTGAATACTGTTCCGATTTTTGTAATAAAACAACCTTAGAATGTAAGATATCAGTACACAATCTACAAGGACATATTTCTCCTTATTGGCTGACATATAGGTTAAATAGCACTTGGAGGCAGACACCATTGACTCAAAATTCTTTTAAGAGATTCTAATTTCATGCAACCTTGAACAAACCGTTTCAAGATTATCAGATGACCTGATTTCAACAAAGAACCGCTGTTGGAAGCCATTGCAAATTAAAAATATTTCTTCTATTCATGGTTTTACAAATCTTTTATGATCTTAGGCTGGAAGGACCAATATATATGGAACACCAACCAGTATTGTTACAGGATAATCATCTTCTAATAAGGGGCTATTAAAAAATAAATAAATAAAATAATAATAAGACTAAAGTACTTCACAGCATGTCAGATGATTCCAGCTGCTCTTTTAAAGGAGCATGTGCAGCATAAATTATGACCATAAACTGTAAAAATATGGATTCTTTTATACACAATTAAATTTTGCACCACTGTGGTGATTTCTGTTTGCTATGTTTACTATTCTGTTTGTTTTTTTAATTTTAGTTAAATTACATTTAATTTCACTGCAGTTTTTACCTGTATAGCTGACCTAAATGCAAAGTGATTTTATGATTATGATTTATGATTGTGATTATGATTTTGATTATGATTTAGGTTTCTAAGATAGAATTGATAGAATGTTTTTTCTTAAAAATGTTTTCTATTAAAAATGCTATATATAGCTCTATATGCTATAGTTACACAAAATGTCACAAATTTCATACAAAAATAATTACGTTGTGTTACCAATCAGCGTGTTGCTTATTTGTTTAAACAACACAACATTAAGTAATTAGAGTTAAAGCAGTAAAGTGGTTTAGTGTAGGATTGTCACTTTGAGCCAATCAGAATCCTGGGGACCTCCTCACTCCTAAAGCACATATAAACACTCCATCGATCGTGAAGTCTTCACTTTCGTTCCAAACAAAAACACTAAAAACACTAAAATGTTAGACTCATTGACATTTCTATTTGAGAAATTCTTGCTTTTCTCAAATTTTAAGCTTTTTAAAAGTCTATGGCAGGAAGAACAGAAGCGTGGAATGAGATGTTCAGTGTTCAGGAGAGGAGATCTGCTGGAGGTTCCGCGCACTCTCTTCACTCATTACGGCATCTATCTGGGCGAGAACAGAGTGGCGCACCTGATGCCTGACATCATGCCTCTATTAACCAACAACAAACTGCTCATTAAACCTGTCGTCACCAACAAAAGACTCATTTTGGGATGCATTTACAAAATCGCGAGTGTACGTGTTGATTCAGTTGAAGATTTCGCGTATGGAGCTCAGATTCTGGTAAATGATATGGATATGCAAATGAAGTACCAAGCACTAGCGAACGAGGACGTGGCTAAGAGAGCCGAGAAACTGATCGGTTCGTTCCAGTACAGTTTATTATGGAATAACTGCGAACATTTTGTGACGTACTGCAGGTACGGGGCATCTGTGAGCCTGCAGACCGAAAGGGTAAGTTTCTATTAAAAATATTTATTTTTAATAGAAAAATATTTATTTTTAATAGCCTGCAGCATAATATAATACATGTGTAATGCTTGGTGTAAATTGTGTAAAGTTTCTATTAAATTTGTTGCTATTAAAATGTTAATACTGCATCAAATAGCTACAAATTGCCTAATAAAATTGTAGACTATTGAATGTTGAAAACCAGTTGACTCCAGTTTTGTATTTTGGACTAGTCTGTTAATGAACTTGTTTTCACAGTTCTGCAACTGTCTGAAATCTATAATCCGAGACCAGAGAAGTGTAGCTTTAAGTGTTGTGTTGGGAGTGATGTACATCATCTGTTTTGGACTGGCACCTTCAACTACACTACCCACAATTCTTATTTCCTTCACTCTGTGGATGGCAGGCTGAGAGACAGTCTGCACACTACATCACAACACAGTCTGGCCTTAAGTGGGAAACATAGACAATAATGCATTACAGCAGTGGAATATGACTTATCTACTAAAAAGCCTGATTATGTAGTTAAGTAATGTTTGATTATGGTTCATAATTCACAGCTTTATTTAAATCAAAAGCTCTATCATTTAAATATTTATGGAGTACATGCGTTTATCTTTTAACTCTAGCATGGATCTTTATTTCCAAGCTGTATGTTCTTTTAGTGTAAATCATATTCCTAAACTTAGTTAAGATAGTCTTTGTGTAGTATAACGCCAATACAGAATACATGTAATTAACTAAAGGTGCTTTATGTATTAACCTTGTGTTTATATTCAGCAGATGAATAAGACACATTTGTATCACTAGTTTTTAAGCTTTGACAGTGCCTTTTTGTAAATTTGTTCATTAAATGTATTTTGTTACAGTTAATACAATATACATGACCAGTGGCTGAATCTGTGGAATTTGCTTAGGGTCTGTAATCTTAGCCGTGCGCCTCTTTATACAGATTAGGCCAGGTCAGTTGTATTGTGTTCCCCTAAAAACAAGCAAGCAGGCAAACAAACATCAAGCAAAAAAACTTTTGATTTCAAACATTCTTAATATTAAGGATCATAATTAAATATGAACAAATAAACTATACATTGAAATTTAAGAAAGATCTGAGGCCCTGGCCATTGTCTAAATAAATATTTTCCTATTGTCCTCAAAATATTAGGACAGTTTTTGAAATATGCATTAAGGAAGGAGTTGTCACAGTTGCCCCAGCCCTAGGATTTGTTTTATTAGGGGACCAAACATTGTCACTTGACCATCAGGTCAATTTTATGTCCATACCTGACCAAATCTATATGTTTGTGAAAGAGATATCTAACTAACAAAACATTTTTAATGGTACCATTGGTAAGCATTGCACAACAAGGCACTCATCATTACTCTTGACCTTTTCTGTACCTCCGGCAATTAGGAATGGCTAATTCGGTTTAATTCAGTTTATTAAGCCCTTTAATGTCCATTCAGTGTGTGTTGTATAAAATTAGCTGTAGTCAAGAATGCAACATGGAAAAATTGTTTACTTAATGTAAAGTGGGTAAAAGGACCAAACCACTTTCCTAAAGTTCCCTGGCATCACTGTCTACTGCCTGCAGCCATGATCCACTCAAACTGCTTAATCTGTTCTTCATCACCTCAACACAAATGAATGTGAGGAAGACGATGTTCACAATATCTCCCTTTACAAGGCTGGTAAGCTTTCTAACGTGTTCAGGACTTTTTAAAAACAAGGTCTTAGGCAAGGTCCACATAGCTCATCTTTTTATATCTAGCATAGATCATCTATTATCTTTGGCAGATTTTGCATACGGTGCTCAACAACGTGGACAATATGGTCATTGTACAGTCACTAAATGGAGAGGAAATGTAGGTCAGAAAAGCTGACTGGATCTGCTGTATCTTACAATGGCACAACTGTAAATATTGTCCTGTATTTTACAGAGCTTATTGATCAATGATAGCTGTGTGCTCTTTGTGTCTCTACTAGACTATATTGCTTATTACATTTATAAGGAACTATTCTTATAACATCGGACACTTATAGATCACGCTAGTTGTAGTTCTCATTTATGTTAAATTACAAGGAACTTTATTCGATATACTTATTTTTATTTTATTTTATTATGTGTATGTGTATGTAAGTGTATATGTTTGTATATTTATTTAGTTTACTTTTACTTTCTATTAAGACCTATACTTTGTTGGAAGTATGTATGCACAAGGTTACATAGGAATATGTGTACTTGCATGATACCATGCACATATGCAAGTATAAGCATGTATAAAGAGCTACCTGTTTTTACAATGTCTATTAATGATGGCAGTATGGAGCTTGTTTCATGTTCATGAAAAGCAAAATAAAGTTTAAGTTAAAAAGTAAATAATATTGTCATGTATTGCTGCTAATGTACCTGCTAATGTAATGTAATGTTCAGCTCCAAACTATCCAACAAACATGCTGGAGTTTGGAATTTTCATTAAAATAAATATTTTTTGTTAGACTACATATTAATAAATATGTATAGACTAAATATTTTGCCTTCGTGAGTATACAACATGTACTGGAAGGTTTGTTTAAATGACATTTACATTCAGTCATTTAGCTGACGTTTTTATCCAAAGCGACTTACAAATGAGGACAAGGAAGCAATTTCAACAACTATAAGAGCAACAATGAAGTGCTATAGACAGGTCTCAGGTATTCCAACACAGTGTAGGAAGCCAAAATATGTTTTTATATTTTATTTTTTTATAAAAGAAAGGGAGGTAGTGGCGGTGTGTTAGTTGATTAGTTAGGGAAATGAAGACCAAAAAGATGAGTTTTTAGACGTTTCTTGGAAACAGCTAATGACTTAGCCGTTCTGATAGAGTTATGAAGTTCATTCCACCAACCGGGCAGAGAGAAAATAAAAGTCCGGGAAAGTGATTTCTTCCCTCTTTGGGATAGAACCACAAGGCGGCGATCATTAGCTTAACGCAAGTTTCTGGAGGGCACATAACTGAGAAGAAGCAGGTAAGGAGGTGCGAATCCAGTAGTCACTTTGAATGCAAACATCAGAGCCTTGAATCTTATGCAAGCAGCTACTGGCAGCCAGTACAACTGGATGAACAGCGGAGTGACGTGTGCTAGGTTCGTTAAAGACCACTCTAGCTGCTGCGCTCTATATAAACCACAGGCAGGCCCGGCCCTAACCAATTTGGCGCCCTAGGCAAGATTTCAGGTGGCGTCCCATTGCATTGCAGTAAATTCCACTGCTAGTGTACATATACTCTATAAGAAACTTAATAGCTTTGTCTTGGACATTCTTTTATTTAAATAAAGCAATTGCACATTCAAAATACTTTTTAATTGTATTGTATTAAAGAAACAAATACAAAAAAATGAACTGAACATATGAAATACAATATAAATAGCTTACAGTCTGATCTAATTATTTTTAATGCGACCACGCCCACAAGCTACTTTCGTTATCAATAATCGTTCAGAAACAGCAAAATAATATCATTGACATCATCTTTACCGTAACATTACCTCTGTCTTTGTCGCGTTTTTCCAGCTCTTCTTTTCTTTTTTTCCTCCCCTGGGCACCAGACAGTTTGGGCTGTTTTGACATGTTAAGCTTGTTGACCCATCAAAAAACGACCACCGTGTAGCAGGTAAAGTCGGATTATTCGGAAGAGGGGGGGCATCTTAGGCAAGTAGGCTATATTATTATTATTATTATTATTACTACTACTACTACTACTACTACTACTACTACTTAGTAAGCTTTGCTATGCAGTTAAATTAATGTGGGCTTATTCTTTTCTGAAGTCATAATACCAACTAGTTTTAAGAATAGTGAAAGTTACACTTTTTTCTTCCTCCATTTCTGGCGCCCCCTGGATGTACGGCGCCCTTAGCATTTGCCTATATTGCCTATGCCACGGGCCTGACCGCAGGGGCTTGATAGTACAAGCCAGAAGCCCTGCAAGTAGAGCATTGCAGAGCATTGCAGTAGTCCAGTCTGGACGACTGACATGGAATCCTGAAAACAAGGGACACAGCCTTTGTAAGGTAAACATCCTAACAAAGCTGAAAACATGAGAACAAGACCTCAACATATGGAACAGCTTATGGAACGGTATTCATTGCAATACTATACTAAGAGCAATAAGTATAGAGGAAGTATATTTGTACTGTGGAAGAAACCTGGGAAAAATATATAGATATTGACATGAAAACTCATCATGATAACTCATCACTCACAAGATGTGTAAACACCTTGAATTTAAAGTGTTGAAATGGCAGTACCACATTTTTGTACTTTTCCACTTTTGTTTTTTAATTCCAAATAGGATTTCACAATCCTCCCGTCCTCCGACACACACACAGACTTGTGTATCTGCATGTTATGCTTTTTAACCCATGTACATTTACAAGAGGTTCAAAAACAGGACATGACCACTTAACAAAATTATATCAAATAAGCATGACTCTTTTCCTATTGAAAACTAGAAAACTACATCAATCGCTTAACCCAAATACCAGTACAGAGTGCAGTCTGAAAAAGTTCCAAATTAATTTTTTACTTGTAATTACTTTTTCAACAGCAGCGCCATCTGGTGGAGAGAAATAAACATACGCTCACACACAGCATCGCTTACTTTGTAACGATGACCCTTTTCTTTCTGTTACATTTGGGTTCTTTGTCATTTTGTATCTAGACCCTATGGCATCTCTCACCACCCTTCCTACCATTCCTAGCTAAATTATAAACTTATACAGTGTGTATCACTGTATATCACTTTTTTTTCTTCTGAGGAACACAAATAAAGATATTTCAAAGTATGTTGGTAACAAAACAACAGTGGCACTTTATTGAATTGTTACACATTTGGCACAAAACCACTGAGACATTTATCAAAATATCTACTTTTGTGCTCCACAGAAGTAAAAAGTTATATAGGTTTAAAATGACATGAGAGTGAGAAAATGATTTTTCAATTTCACTTTTGGGTGAACTATACCTTTAGTATATAACACCACTTACAACAGTCACTACTAAATAATCTGGGTACTGTCAGGCAAAGCACAACGGTTGTCATATAACTCAGTTTGGGACGGATCAGTGACCTGAGAATTTAAGCAGTCAGCAAAATTTCAAATCTCATACGCAAATCTCATTTGCTTGGATTTACAAACAAAAAGGTTAACACTTTTCAACTTCACACTGTTGTAATAATCACCCACGGCAAAATTGTAACTCTACAATTATAAATTGTAACTGTAATTTTACAATTTAACAAAAGTGTAAAATTGTAAGAATAAGTATGATAAAGACACACAGAGAGAAAATGCTTAAAAGGACACTTTACACTTCAGTCTTTCACAATGTAAAATTAACCTTGGTCTAAGGAGAAATTTTTTTTTACAAATATTGAAGGGTTTTCTTTAAAAATCACTAATAGACTTTTCTTTTTCTTTACAGTAACAAGCACAAACAAAAAATCATAAAACAAAAAACAAAACAAAAAAGTCCATAAACCTATATCTAGGTATTTTATTCTGAATGCCATTTCATTAAAAGACTGACTGTAAACAAATTGCTAAGCGCATGTATTTTAGTGAACCTAATGTATGCACAGGGTATTTTAACCATTCAAAAACATTTCAGTTGTGAAGATAAAATTGAGATCTCGCCAAAGGATTCACACTAAACAATTTACTCCACTGGGACAATTGAGAACAATATGCATCCATTAGCAGCACCACCTCAGGGAGCTAGTTATTTCTGTTTTTGTGTTCTGTGTAGTGTTGTTGCACTGCTGCTATTTGTCAATTAGTCAGACCCGACATTTTCCTCAGTCTCTCTACGCAAGTGAATAAAAATCCATATCAATTAATTACACAGCCTGTAAATGACTAAAGAAGCCAACACATATCTATTAGAAACCCACCACACTATTTTTAAAGGAGAAATGTCATATTACGTCACAGTTTATTCTGTTTAATTTGATGAATGATGATGGCCTTGCAGCAACATGGTTTATCTTAACTACAGGAAAATTATGACACTCACATAGTCCTTCTGTTCAAAATTACTTTAAAAAAGTGACAAAGGCAACTTACTCAAAAAGGAAAGGTTTCAGCTCTGCTGCTTCATAAAAAAATATCTATCACATAATCACGTTTAAGAACTATTAAGAGATAAATCATGATTTTGTTATGTACCTTAAAATAATTAACAATAATTAACAAAGAAATAATTAACAATGACAAATGATTAATGATAATAGTGTCATAATGATAATAATGCATTCCTGTACGATAAAGAATATTAATGTACAGGCTATTAATTAATTGTTCTAATTATTGCACAAAGCAGGCTGGTTTCTAAAATCCATCACAGAAAGACAGATCATAACTACTGCTTGGTTAAAAATGAAAACTAACTGAACTAAAATACTGTGTTTTTTGTGTTTCTGGCAGTGTGTGGAGTAGACTGTGGGTTACATCTCACAAATTAAAACTTTTAGTTGTTTTTTTCCATTACAATAATTGGTACCTATTACATTAATTACTATTATCACATCCCCAAGATAATAGATACTACTTTATCCCATCATTTTATAAATGAAACAGTTTCAAAGACAATAAAATACTAACCCTGTATGTAACTGTAAGACATGTGTGTTGATATAATTATCCATTGACAAAGGGCAAGATTATATTTCATGGCCCAGAGCAAAGCACTATTGCTAAGGGCATACACTGTGTATATTCCGTTGTTTAACTGACTAGATCTGGCAACATAATGTGATGAACTTGCTTGTCGACGTCACGTGTCCTAATTAACGTCTACTTGATATGAATCAGAGGTAAGTTTGTTTTACGGACTTTTGTCCTTTTGTCTAAATGATTACATTACTTGACAATGAAGCCCTCTTTGTAGCCATCTGCAGAAAATATCTGACAGTATTAAGACAGCTGAGGAAAATGAACTATTATACTGTGTGCAAGAAAGTGGAAAACGAACATGAACAACTTAATAATTACTGCATTAACTGAATGGAGTACTTGAATACAAATACATTTTTTTCTCCCAATGGAAATCCGCTATATCATTATCTATGAAATGCACTTATATATACGTATAAAACGTGCCCATACGATTAACCCGATCCAGACGTTATAATGCTGGTCTAAGAGAATTATCATGATGTGTTCCAGTTACTTGAATTAATCGATATATTTTAATACAGACGTTGGCAAATACAAAACACATAATGATTGCAAATACGTTATTGATAAAAATATATAAAATGTAACCAAACTTTTTGTCGTATGTAAAATGCATATTATTTGAATTTGAGATGTGGCTCATAAGGAGCACAGGTGTCAATCAACTATCTCGCGCACACTCCTAAATTTGCGTATGTGAAGTGCAGTGCGCTACAGCCCCACAGTGCTCTTTAGTGCGCTTCTCGTGCGCTTCTGTAGGCGGTCCTATCTAACTAATTCATACGGACTCGTGCTGATGTGACCACTTTGAGACGTCTTTCATAGGATATGCACAGTAGTGCTGGCAAGGATTTGGTCTATTTTTCTTTGCAAGCTTAAGAGCATCTTCGGAATGAAACAATTTAAAGGTAAGAGTGGGGAGTGTTACAGATTTCCTTTTCTAAATGTACCCTCTTTAAAGAAATAAAAAAACAGATGTTTTAGCTCACATCAATCAAGTTATAAACAATTGTTTGACTATATCTCTATTCATTTCACATTTGGATGATTTATTCACTGCAAAATAATAATAGTAAATACCAAACGTAGTGCGTAGTGTGTAATGTAAACTACTAATCAAAATGCATTACAATAATAGTATCCCAACATTTAATTTTTTACATACTGAATAGCATGTTAATGGCATAGAACACATTATGTAATGTTAGACATTAACCAATGGCAATAGATTTTAGTCAGTAATTTATGGTCATACTTAAAATGCACAATGGATTTTCAATGGATTAATGGATTTTCAATTACTAATTTGTTTCTCTTTTTTTAGAATAAGTGACTTCAGGGAACAAACATTAAACATGGATATAAGAACTGAAATGAACATATCTGAAGACAACACCCTAAGCTCCCTGTTTGAGTCGAGAAACTGTTGTACACCAGCCACTCTCCATGTTGAGGATGCCTTACTAGATGGTTTGGAAGACAGTACAAAACTAGTGGGTGTTCAAGTGATTTTGATTTTGGCTTACAGCACTATTATTGTCTTTGGTGTCACTGGAAACTCCTTGGTCATTTATGTGGTGTACAAGTTTAAAAATTTACATACAGTTACTAACTATTTCATTGTCAACTTGGCTGTGGCTGACTTGTTGGTCAACACATTGTGTTTACCATTTACTTTGATGTACACATTGTATGGAGAGTGGAAATTTGGACAGGTAATGTGCTACCTGCTGCCATACGCACAAGGCTTAGCAGTGCATGTTTCGACCATCACACTCAATGTTATAGCGTTGGATAGGTACCGTAGCATTGTCCATCATATGGAAACCAAGATGTCCAAAGACATGAGTGTGGTCGTCATTGTGGTCACATGGGTTGCGAGCGCTATCCTTGCCAGCCCCTTAGCGATTTTCCGTGAATATGTGACCTTTGACCTAACCCCTGAACAGTCAATTCAGGGCTGTGCCGAGAAATGGCCTGGAAGCAGTAGAGATGGAACCATCTACAGCATTGCAATGTTTTTTCTACTGTATGGCCTGCCATTGTGCATAATTTCATTTGCGTACACACGGATCTGGAACAAGTTAAGAAATCACATTAGTCCTGGTGGTGGCCGTAGCGACCGTCATCAAAGGCGACAGAAAACAACGAAAATGCTGGTGGCTGTAGTGGTGGTCTTTACCATTAGCTGGCTGCCCTTTCACGCCTTCCAGCTGGCCGTGGATATTGATAGCAGTGTATTGGAAATGAAGGACTTTAAATTGCTCTACACAGCTTTCCATATTGTGGCCATGTGCTCCACCTTTGCCAATCCCATCCTGTATGGCTGGATGAACAGGAGCTATAGAGCATCCTTTGTAGCTGTGTTCAAGTGTGGCAGGTTAAACAACGACATGAGAAGGGTTGGTAGTAGTAAGGTAAGCGTCAAATGTAGAGCATGCAATAAGCAAAATAGAATCAGTGTTACCTTTACACAGGGAAATGTACTGTGATATGTGCCATTTGCTTTTGGAAACTTTAAAATACAAATAACTGATCAACATAATAAAGACAAATATCTGTGTTATCAAAGGAAAATGGGAGTTGTAACATCAATTGACCAGATCTGAAGATTTTTGACAGTTGTGGTGAATTTGTGACCCATCACTTCCCCTAAGCTTAGTTTGGAATATTGTATGTTCTAACTTTTGTGTTATAATGAAATGTTAAATAGGTAATATTTAAATTGTATTAAATTGTAAAAAAACATGTTGAAAGCATTTAAATTGTACTTGTAGTGGACGGTTTCCTAGACAGATTAAATTTTCAAAACTAGGCTAATTCTACTTAATCCAGACTAAAAACGTTTGGTTAACCAACTAGTTCTAGACTAGGAGTCGCAGACTAAGGTAAATAAGGACTAACACACTATAAATGTAATAATTTACATTATTACCTAATTTGATTTAAATGTCATAATTTAACTATTTTAATACATTAAGGCCTACCTCTGGCTTAATCTAAGACCTGTCTGCGAAACCGGACCATAAAGAATAAAAAATAATTTTCTGTCAAATAAATGTGGTTTTTACACAAATAGGGTGTGCCCATAATTTAAAAATGCTGACTTGTCAAGCAGTCAACATCAAGAATAGGAAGTTTGCCTAGAATTAACTGAATGTTTGTGTAACATCCTCCATACTAGATGCCTACCTATGGATGTTCTTGAGGACAGTTTTGTATCACTCACAGTTCTGTGTATGCATTTCAGCAGATAATCAAAGGATAAAAATGAGGGCAGCAAACGTTATTTCATTAATATATATTTTTTTCTTTACATTGGGATCTTATTTTTTTAGAGCAACAAGCTTTTATGTAATTGAATATTTGCTTAGTCATTTCTAATTGTTTACTTGAATTTAATGTATGGGGGCTTTGGAAGCTTTAAATCAGTTTACTTAACAGGTACCATTAAACATTTACACTGCCTGAGAAGCCACCAGTGAGGCATTTGCTTTGTGTATTAGACACACTCCCTGTCTTGCAGGTAATTAGGTTGTCTCTAACACTGCACAGTGTTCACCACAGGACCTCCAAGATCACAAGACTTGTCCATTTGTAATCCAGGGATGGATTCTAGACAAATATTATAAATAAAAATGGGTAAAAAAAAAAGTAAAAGCATGTGCTAAATAAAGCTCCTTTGGGGATTAATGGCCAAACTGGATGATGATCATAAGCAGTGGCATATATACAGAACATAAAGATTGGAATCCAAAGCTTTAGAAATGACAAAAGGATAAGCCTAAAGACAAATAATCTGCAGTAATAAATCTTGACTTAAATGGTAAAGAAAAATGTACTTGGTTTAAAAATTCTCCATTCTGATCAGCCAGTGGCTCATGCAGGATCAATCATCTAGCAGGAAAAGCCTGACCAATCAATACTCATTGGGCACAAGGGAACAACATAAAAATAGAATAAGAGGATCTCAGAGCATTGATCTTGTCAATTACAGTCCTGTCTGTCATTGTGTCCCCTAAAAGCCACTAGCATTTTATATACAGGCCAATAATGAATTTCTGTCTCCGCACAAAACTATTTATCTATAGACATCTCACTGCATTAGGGATTTTATTTCAAGCAGATGGCTTTTAGCTTCAGTGTATGTATGACCAGCACTGATGTCATCTCATGGTCACGCTTCGCTAATTTGCCCATATCCAGCAGCAAAAAAATATGCTGCTCAGGTCTCCAGGCATTAAATCAGCTTTTTCTTCCTTATTTCAGATGTTGCATTTTCATTGCTGTAGTGTTGAGTTTTGGCTCTGCAATTTCTTCTCCCTTGGTGATAAATAAAGGTTATTCTGTTATACTTTCTAAACACATCACAGATTGGGTGGTAACTTAGGTAGGGATTTGGGACTTTGCTTGGTAATATTAATATTGTTAGCTTGTTTCTTTGTAAACCCTTGAGTTATCAAAACATAATAATACAATTTCTAAAAAGTCCTTGCTCTTGTGACTGCACTAAAAGACACATACTGTACTGTAACTAGTTTGTTTGTACTGTACATATGATTCATATGAATCTTTTTCCTCATCTGCAGTTTGAGAAAGGTAATGTAAGACATCATGCATAAACATGAAACGTTTTATAGAATAAAGCAATACAGAGTTTAATTAGTACAGTTACATTTACATTTTAGTAAACCAACCAAAACCCAATGAAAGGACATTATTAAAATAATGATAAAATAACATTAAGGCCATGCTATAAACATCTCTAATTTATGTTTAGATGTCATGTTATGCATCAGAAATATCATAAAATTGCATTTCTTGTACTTTTAAAACCACCTTGATGATAATCTTTACATAATGTCAAGGGCCAATGAACAGGTATTTGGAGATATACAAACATAAATAAAGCTCATTTTCCAAATGGAATGGTTTTATTAGGGGGGCTCCATGGCGGAGGGGGCTCATCCTGAAGAATTGCCTGTATCCTCTTTTCTTTTCTCTCTCTTTTTTGTTGAAACTCTTTTCTTCTCTGTGATAAAATGACCAAGATCATGTATGTTTAGCATCGATCCACAGTGGCAAAACAATGCTAAAATACATATTTTGTATTGTTTGTTCATGGTAAATATTGCAATTTTTAAACTGCATGTGTTGTGATATGTGGTATTTTGACTATTTTACAAATTGGTTTGATTTATAAATAAAAACTAACAGTGCGTAACTACACGTTTGTCACAATTAATGTACTAGTAAAAGAGTGTACTGTAACATACCAGCCATATATCATACATCTCTGAGGCCATTTTTTCTCTTTCCTCCTTTTCATATTTTTCCTCCACTTTCTTTATTTGGTTCTTTTTGCGTTCTTCTCTTACGATCTCTTGAATTACATCCTTCTTTTGTTCGCTCCTAATATTTAAAATAATGAACATGTTCTTTAACTCACAACGACACAGTTAGTAATGTAAGCTTTAACCTAAGGACTCACAATAGGAACACATTTTATTTAAAAATACCTGCTTGAGTAACTTGCCCATAACCAACTGTGAGCTATCCAACATAATAAAGAAATAGGGTTGTATTATATTAAAGATATACAGTGTCTTTCTTACCATTCAGTGAAAGCACAGGTACAGTCCCTCATCCTCTCTTCTTTCTCCCTGACCTGCTGTAATTTTTCTCTTTTCTCAGTCTGTTTCTTCTTCCTTATACTTTCTTTAAGGATTTCATCATGCTCCTGTTTCCATTTCTCAAAAACCTGCTTTTTGAAATGTTAATGTTCTCATAACTTTATGTGAAAGCTTTAAAAATACTAAAACTGCATTCAGATCTGTATGCATCTGTGTTCTCCCTTAAAGGGGTCTTATTATAGAAATCAAAACCTTTAGATTGCATTACAAAATATTTAATTGTACTGTAACAAAATTTGCACTGTTTAATTCTGTACTTCCGCAACTTTCTGATGCAAGACAAATATCTTCAAAGACAGACTGCAAGCAGTTAATACAATTACTACAAGGTCTATTTGTTGTTCAGAAACTTGGTCTGACCTGTCATCATGAAGTAACAGATACTGCTTAGGACAAATATCCTTGAACTGAACAAGGCAAATTCACATATAACGCAACACACCTTTTAGCCATTTGTGGCTATGTGTTGCACTTGTGACTTTGAATACAAGTAAAGAAATGAGCAATGAGTAAAAATGAGAAATTAGTGTACTTTTAACAAGATCTCCTGCAGGGAAACAACATCGCTATGTTCTTATGGTGACTTTGGTTATACCATAATAAACGCTGGTTACTATGAAATTCTCTCATTGCACTGTGATTGGAAAAGCAAAATCATTCTTGTTTGGGAGCTCAATTAACTTAAACTATTAAAAATTAACTAGAGATTAAGTTAAAAATTTATTTAGATGGATCAACAATTGTTTTAGTCAAAACAGACATGAAAATACATTTTGCACGATATTACATGCTTAAAAGAGCTAATTTACTTGTTTAGAATACATTTTAAATACACCCCAAGTAGCTTTTAGAGCTACTTTACCACTTAACTGAGTCACTTTGTCTATTGATGCAAAATGTGATATTTCTAATAATTACCATTAAAAAACTGACCTGTTTTGCCGTTTCTTTTTTCTCTTGCTTTTTATCCCTTTCCATTTGTTGTAGATTGATTTCCTCCTGTTTATCTTTTATTTTCTTTCTGATGACTTTCACTTTTTTCTCTTTCCAGGCCTCATAAGTGGCTTTTGCATCTGCAATTTTTGATAGCTTTTCCTAAAAGGGAAAGAACAGATCTTTGATAAATCACATCAGGACTGACCATATGCACCAACAAAATATGTTAAAATGAACTGATCATAGGAAACATTTGTTATCTACTCTAATCTTAATTACCTCTTGCCTTTTTTCCTCTTTTAATTTCTCTTCCTGCTTCTTTGTCCTTATTTGTATTTTCATGTTTGCGTCTTTCTTTTTCAGCCATTCCTTTCCAGAGAACAAAATCAAGCAAGATTTGTACAGAATTTCACAGAAACTCTTTGTTCAAAGTTTTAACCCATACATTAAACAAATGTTTATAGCCTTGAAACATAATAGTAAAAGATGATTCATCTAACCTGGTAAACAGCAGCTCTTAGTGAATCTGCTGCCTCTGGAATCTGTTGGGTGTCCTGCATCCTCTGATCCAAAATTTTCAAAGTTCCCAGGTATTTAGACTCTGCTCTAAAGGAGCTCTTAGACTTTCTTGAACTAGATGACAGAGAGCTTTGAGGTCCAAAATGTCAAAAAGACATTCTTCAGCGCAATGTAAACAAAAACTTACTAAGTGCACAATTAACAGGTTGAAGGATTAAACAAATTCACTAACCTGGCTGTGGATCTGCTGGTAGTTTGAGCCTGTGTAGTGCATGTGTGGTCAAGGTTGCCTTGGAAGCCCTCCTAATTGAAAATACATTCGAGTAAATAAAGCAAATGTATTGTTTATGGTAACACTTTATAATAAGATTCCATTTATTAACATTACTTAACTACATCAGTTAAGATGAACTTACAGTAAACAATACACCTACAGCATTTATTAATACAAGTACATGCTCATTTCAACATTTACTAATACATATTTAAAATCAAATGTATCTAATTAACAGTTCATGCTTAATGAACTAAAATAAGCAATCAATGGAGAGTATTTGTATTAATTAACATCAGCAAATATGCTGTATTCTTATTGTTAGTTCATGTTAGTTCACTCATCAGATTAATCAGTATAAAAATGTAGTTCAAGACCTTTTCATTGTTAAATTAACTTACATTATTGTCCTCAAAAGACGTTAATTGTTTTTCCTCTTTGCTCTCTTCTGAGGCAACTAAAATAAAAAAAAAATTGTTTTTCTTTAAATTACAAATGACTTCACAATAAGTAAATAACTATCATAAAAATACTAAAAAGTGACAAAAAAGTAACAGATAACATACTAAGGTTTTAAATATAATTTTTCCAGTGAGTATGTGAACATTAAAACTTCAGGAAGGAATAAAAAAAAATATTCCTTCAAATACCATTTCCTGCAGTGGCTGGAGCCTCCAACATGTGATCTGTTGCTGAAGAGGAATGTGTCTTTTCTGATATGGCCCAGTCTTCTTCTGGACCCTACAGTGAATACAGGTTAACAAGGTTAACAAAATCTGTTTAAACATCTGCCTAACTTCCCTTTAGGATTGCACTTCCCTTTATGATTGACTGTTTTGTTTCTGCTTTATTTCATTAACAAAAAAATTAAATGTTAATTATATTACTGAAAATTAAATGTTATTTTCCAAATGAAATATGTAATACTATTTCTATGGTGTTGTAGTGTTTAAATCATTTACCATGAGTTTCAAATGATGTACTGTGACTAGCTCAATTAGTAGAGCATGATGCTAGCAATGTCAAGATCATAGGTTCGATTCACAGGGAACACACAAACTGAGAAAAAAATAGGTCTCTTTGAATAAAAGTATCTGCATAAATGTAATGTAAAATCTATGCAATCCTAATTTTGCAAGTTCTCACCTGAACAGTATCATTAGTAGAGCTTTGACTCTTTTCTAAAGAGAATGTGTTGGAGAGCCCTATAGACATAGAGGAGGTGGCTACTCCGCTGCAGGCAGGAGTCTCTGCTTGTGTGTTCTCCTCTAACTGAACACCTTCCCACGTATTTGCTGTCTTCTGCCTGGGCATGGGCCTGGGGGACATTTCTTGAGCAAGAACACCTATTTACAATAAGAAATTATTACTTTATATGCTTTTTTCTTGAGGAAAGTCCTTCGTGCATATTAAAAAAAAAATATCAAGCTCAATTACATTATTCCTTTCAGAAGTAAAACCTTAAAGGTAGAACATGGCCAGTCTAAAGAAATTATTAAAGCTGATTTCATTTTGACTTTTTCCTATACGAGGATGCCTCTTTGTCTTTTCCTTATCGTGTGTTTCTATTTCTATATTCTATTTTCTATTTTGAAAAGTAGTATTTTGCATTTATGATTTTCCTATATGTTTGTAGATTAGTATGTATAATATTTTATTGAAATGAAAGCTTTGTTGAATCAATCCTGTTTTTATTATGTACCATTACCCGTAGATACCATAACCGTAGAACTCTTCAAGAATGTGTAACTGTTATCATGTATTTGTACAGTTTGTACAGCTGATTACTGAAATTCCATAAGAATATCAGCATTTAATTGTCTCTGTAATAAATATATTGATCACAGAGCTAGTAATGGCTAAGTGAACTGTAACAGTGGACTCTAATGAAACAGCTATTACCTAACATATATAAGACTTTAACTTGAGATGGAACAATAATATTACACAACATTAAGACCTCCAAAGTATTTAGCTCTGACCTGTGGGGAGTTTTGGTTTAACACTCTTCTCCCGGGGATGAGGAATGGGAAGTTCACCATATTCACCAGTTAAATTTCTTTGGTTGTCCTCTTCTTTTTCTGACAGCAATGACACCGGGCTGTCCCACTGAGAGCCCTCTGATTGATAAGGTACAGAAGATTCCCAATGGCTATTCTCAGATTTGAGTGGCAATGGAGATTCTGAAAGACTCTTTCTCACCACACAAGATTCTACCTGGTTCCTCATCCTCATGGATTCTGACTCTGGTTGATGCTTGTCAGACTTTTCATTTCTCTCTGCAGTGTTATAATTCCATGGACTCTGAGGAGTACTCCTGGATTGTGTGGAATGAAAAGAACCATGATGGCTATCTACACTTCTCATGGAGTCTGACTGTTCAATGCGCACGGGTGAACTGTTCCTTTTGGTTTTCATGAAAGATACTTTTTGTGGTTTGACATTTTCTTCATCATCTGAAAGTCTAAAATCATTTATCTTGCCCTTTGTCTTCCCAGCTTTAAATCTGTCTTTTTTCTCTTTCTGTTTTTTAAGTAGTTTGCTGAGAATATCTGCAGAGAGCAAATTTTCAGGTATTTTAAAATAAGGAAAAAACAATGGAAAAAATGAATTACAAGTTTTATCATTAGATTAAACAAAGGTTAGCTGCCTTTTTGCAAAACCCACTGTCAATTATCAAGACAGCTTAACCTCTGTCGAATATAGCTGCATTTAAATACAAATATTTAAGACCAAATTTACATTATTAAACTCACCCTCATCATCATCTTTACTATCCTCGTCATCCTCATCAAAGTCATCAGAGTAGGAATAGTTGTGTTTATTTCGGTTGGCTCTAGCAGAGACAGCTGCTTCCAGCTCATTCTGAAATTCAACAACATCAATATGCCTATGATTGTGCACCACGATTCTCACTAAGCGACACAGCCTATATTTCTGTAAAGTTTACTTTGGAGTATACTAATTATACGATAATAATACCTGGAAAGTTGTTCTTCTGGATGTTTTAGGACTTTTCGTGTAAGCAAGCGTTGTAGAAAAATGTTCGTCGTCCATCTCATCTAACAAACAGTTACAACGCAACCATTTGTTAGCACCGGACACTGCCCCGTTATATCGGGTTTATATAAAGCTTACAGTAGCTTCGCAACAAATTAATAACCATTTGTTTACGCGTGTTACCAAAGCAACTACCGGAAGAGCGATTATAAAAGCTACTATGACAAAGGCTGTGCTCATTATATTACGTCGCGCTGACGTGTTTCGGTATACTTCCTGGATCCTTCACCGAGGTAGCCTTTTTATTCGCCAGTTGACTACTTACGTCTCACGACTTTTTGTCTGCCAACCAAGTAGACCTTAATAGCCCAACATCATGTTGTTATTAACGTTCAAAGGTAAAACCATTAAATACGCCCACCCAATGAGAGGACAATATTTATAAAGCAAACGTGGAATCTAAATATTCAAATTGGCATGATAAAAGCTTTACATTACCAAAGAAATCGTAATATTACGTATATGGCTATTATTTTGCCAAAATCCAAAATAATAATATACTAAACTAAAACAAAATCATAAACGTTGCAAAACGTGAATATTTTACATAAATGTTTCTATGTATGACATGACTGTGTTTAAATCATTTTACGGTTAGTGTTAGCCTGAAACGTCTGAAAATATAGTGTCAACCACCAGGGGGAGTTAAAGGTCAGAAAGTGCCTCTGCATTGGGAATAAACACGAGAATCAGTGAGATTACGTTCATGGACAAGGGGTAAGATGTCTTATTGGACTGTTACGTGTAAATGTTGTTTTAATTATAAAATAACAGCAGAAATAATTACAAACAATAAACGTTAAAAGTACAATGGGGTGTTCCTTGCAGTAGTTAATGTCAGTCATACTAGGAAAGTTGTTTGCTATAGTATACTCATTAAGTCTTTAAAGTAAATGTATTTTTGCCACACAACAATGTTAAGTGAATTAATCTTTCCAGCTAGTGGTCCATGTTTCTCTTCCTGTGTCTTAATAAAGAACTGCAAGCACCACACTTATAAGATTTACAACCTCTATGTAACAACAATGCATCTATTTTTTATCACATTTTTGTGACACATCTTTTACTCATCTTGTTTCTGTCCCGCTGTCCTGCAGAGGAATGGTCGATAATATTAATCACATCACTTACCAGCTGTGTTTGTACAACAGAATATATCTTGTATATATCATGTTACTAAGTTCATAAATTGTATGCACTAGTAACACTGTATAATAACTTCCATTACATCATTACCAAACATTCTAATACTTAACAAATCAGCTGCAGATGTAAGTGACGATGAAAATGCTGTACAGTATATTGAAAAAACTAACCTTTTATCTTAATGTACATTAGCTAATAATCTGTTATGCATTATCAAGTGTAATAATGTTTGTTGATATTATTCATAAAAAATGCTGTAGTTTAAAATGTTAACACATAGCATTTATGATAACAAACATACCACCCTGGAAAAATGGCATACTGTATATAGTATCTATTAAGTAAAAAAGGTTATTAATTTGTGTGAAATGGAAACATTCTTGTTATCATATGGCTAAACTAAAAAATTTTGACCAATTAATATATAATATAATATATACAATAAAATAATATATATACATATTAATTAAGCTAATTGAACTGCATTTGTTCTGCTCTGTTGACTGTTTCCTGGGAAAAAACATGTTGATGTTATTTTACCATTGGGGTGGTAAAGAACGTAGACCTTCGATAAGTTTACTTATTTCAGACAGTACAACAGTGTTGTAAAGTAACACATTACCTTTCAAGGAAACTTGGCTCTATGTCTGGTTTGATGCTATAGGGGAAAGCCTTTGGTGTGACTGGTGTCTAAGGGTGTACTCACACTAGGCACGGTTGCCGTGAACCGGGCCCGAGTACGATTGTCCCCCCTCCCCACTCCCCCTCTGGCCTGCACTCACATAGGGTTTCAGCATTCGTGCCGGAGCACGCTTATGTCACACTTACGAGCACGCCTACTTCATTATGGTGCGACGGTTTCGGGATAAACAGGAAGAGCGGCGCTCTCGCTGAACGCAATGGAGTGCATCGCTCTGTTTAATTTGTGGATAATTTTGAGTCATTTGGTCCGCGGTGGTCCACAGCGGTGGTTAAACAGATCTATCGCCTTTGTGGCACGAACATTTTCACCGAATCGTCGCAAAAACGTGACGTCACGTGTCCTGTTCCGTGCTCTAGCACGGTTAACGCTCACACTACATGCGAACCGCGCCCGAGTCCAACTGAACCATGCTCTGGCCCACCTCTTCCAAGCGGGCCAGAGACGGCTAAACAAGCCGCGCCTGGGCACGGTTAGGAGCACTCACACTAGTCAAACGAACCGTGCTTTGGTGGTCAAACACACTCGGGCACGGTTCGAATTGCCTAGTGTGAGTACACCCTAAATCTCATGTCTAATCACGCCAATCTAATTTCCCCACAGGAGTGCTTGATGCATATCCAGTGCACCTGCGAGTATATCAGGACACCTGTAAAACGTGTCATCGTTTTTTTTTGTCTTCAGGAGCTGTTTATGTCTGTTCTTGTGTCGAAGAACTAATGGAAATGTGGGAAATGTGTGCTTCTGTGTCAAAGGTTTCTGACACCTGAGGACATGCACAAACAGTGTGTTCTTTGCCTGAGTGAAGATCATGTGCACGTAGTTCTTGCTAAAGAAGCTCCACACCCCTCTGGCTGTCTGCTTGGGTGAGCCAAGATGGGCGCCTTTCAGATCAGGTCCCGCCACTGCTGAGACTCTGCGAAAACTCACTATGTGGCATTCACAGTGGATTTTATCGGAGGAGTTTAAAAAAAGGCATGATTATATGCTCTCACTAGACTGAGAGATACAGATTGGAGCCCCACCTTGAACATTCTAATACAGGCCATCCTAGGTTTGTGTAGATCAGGGAAAGGCCACATTTTGTTTTAAACTCCCCTTGAGGATTTAGTGTCTGTTTTTTAACCATCCTCATGTATTAGTGGAGTTTCCAGAATCCTCAAGAGCAGAGTCTCCTGTGGTGTGATGGTCAGCCTGTCATTGCTGAACACCAGAGATGTAGGTTTAAATCCCCCCTCTGGCACACCATTGGGTGCTTGGTGGGGGTTTCCACCCACTTGGTGATTTATATGGGGTTTATTTATACGGCTGCAGTCAGCATTTTTTAAGGCTGGCTCCCATGGATTGGCACCATTTGCTTGTGGCAAGGGGATGATACAGGGTTCTCAGCCTTTACACCTTCTAAATGGCAAAGGATATGGCATGTTGGACAGTAGTAGCTAGCAATCAGCTGGGTCCTGTTCAACTGCTGCCTTTTGGGTTATGTTGGAGGGGGTTGGAAGCTCCTCCCCCCATGAGAGCTTCAGGCATGGGTCAAGCATAGAGCAGATCCTTCATGCCAGGGGATCCCTTACTTCCCCAGAGTGCCATTAAGGGCTAGTAGTTTCAAGCAGCAGTGGTTAGCTAACCTCTAACTCCCCTTAAATTTCTGGCCCTAGGGCAAGTGTGAGGTAGCATCTTCACTATAGAGGGCCCTTCAACCCCCCTGGGGAGCGCCTCTAAGGGACAGTTATTTCATTTTTGGTTAAAGCTAGCTGTCTGCCAGTTCCCCTTGGATTTCTGACAATATGGTGAGTATGTGTAGTACCTTCACTGTAGTGGATCCTCTGCTCTCAGCAGAGCTCATTGGAGAGCGTAGCGGATTTGAGTGGTGTTAGCTAGTCCTTACTAGCTCCCCTTGGAATGCTGGTTGTCTGGGGTATGAATAGAGTAGCACCCTCTCTACTGAGGCTCCTTCGCTCCCCTTAAGACCCCCAGGAATGGAAAAGAGGACATTAGTTCTTGGTGATTGAGGCCAACCATTTGCAAGCTTCCCCATAGAAGTTTTTTTCCTGTGGGTTGTGTGCAGAGTAGCACTTTTATTTGCTACAGTGGGTCTTCTGCCCTTCCGACAGCAGGACGCAGGTAAAGTAGTACTCTGCTCCCCCAAAGCAGCTGGCCCAGTGGTATGCTTGGAGGGTGTGCTGACACCAGCTTGGGAGACCTGTGTTTGAATCCCACATCAAGAACCTCCCTGTGTATATAGTGCGCTATACATTTTAATAAGGCTCTGCATTTTGGTGACGGTGAAGGTGTGTGTGATGAGTAGCACCTTCACTATAGAAGGTCCTTGCCTCCCCCTAGAACTCGGTCAGAATAAGATGCTCAAGTGGCTAAAGCCATTTATCCACTAGTTTGACTGTAGTAGGTTGACTGTGTCTGACACCCTCACTACAGAGGGTCTCCCACTACTTTGGTGACAGACTTGCAAGGTTATCGCTTGCATTATGCCAACTCTCTTAAGCCATTATATGAGCCATTATTGCCAAGCCCTTACACAGCTGGCTAAGTGGTGTGTATTGCTGCCGTGTCGATACCAGCATAGGAGACTGGAATTCAAGTCACATGTTGAACACCTCCCTGTGTATCTAATGTAAGCTTTCTAACAGAGCTCTGTGTTTGAGCAGTGGACCAAGAGAGGTGTTTTTATCACCAGCGGTGTACATGTAGGCTGTTATTGTATCATGCCTATGGTGATTGTGCTTCAACACGAACCATGTGGCAGCCACTCGCCTCAGCATGGCACAGTTTGTATTGCTTTCCCCATAGCGCCAAACACAGTGTCACGTTCCCTCAAAAAGGAACATGTATGTATGTATTATGTATGTAACATCGGTTGCCATGCCTCATGGGCGCCTGTCTATGTCTCCCTTCAGACAAAGGCGTTGATGCTCTACAGGTGCCCTGATATACTCGCAGGTGCACCTGATGCACATCAAGCGCCGCCGTGGGCCACTTCGATTGGCATGATTAGATATGAGATTCAGACACTGTTCAAACCAGTTCCCATAGCATTAAAACAGAGGTAGTGTCTTGTTGCCTGTTTCAGAGAACCACATTCATAACATTCATAACCAAGTTGTTGAATCACTGACAAGTTAAGAAAACATCATTGAGAGTTGTTGTAAAGCTATAATTTTATCTTGCAAAGGATGAATAAATGTGGCAGAATATATAAAAACTTGTTTAAGACATTTTTTTACACAGAAGTCAAAGACAAAACATGTTCATAAAGTCCATTTAAAGCCAGTTAATTTTGTTAGGTTAGAGAAACAACTGAGATGCAATACTGTTGTGGTATAGTAGACATAATCTCTGACAAGTATAATGTAAATCTTTTTACAAACTAAAACTGTCATACACATCATCACTCAACATACAAATCCCAACAATGGTGACAATCATTAAACAGTTAATTGTATTAAAAATCAATCAGTCAATTAAAAGTAATGACTCTGATCTCTAATAGAAAAAGAAAACTCTGATCATTGTAAAACTAGTCACAACAAGTCACAACAAAAGCAACAGCCCAAATAAAATAAACAGACAATTTAAGCAGACCAGTTATTTTTGGCTGCAATGCATGCTGGATGTCAGCATAAGGAATGGGTTTCCTGGATATGGTTGAAAAGAAGGAACTCAAAGACTCAAAAGAAATATTAGGAACTATCCCAAAATAGTTCATTTTAATAGTTATATCAAAAATATCAAAGCCCACAAGGAAAAGAAATGCAACACATACAGGAGGTTGCTTCAAGGTCATACTTTAGAACAACAGCCAAAGGCTTCTACTCTTTAACTCACCAGTATGATCGGCTGTACATGATATTATCACAGCCAATGTTGAGTATGAACAATTTGTTGTGAGGCTGGGTGCATGTTTGGATAACTAATCAACATTTATTTTGCCACCGCAAAACAAAAATCACTTGATTAATTCTGATGTAATACCACAAAATGCCACGCTTTATCAGTCTCCCCTTTGTAAACAGCATATTTGACATTTCAGCCCTTGTGATCACATTTCACATTTTGAATAGCATCAAAGCTGTACCTGTACAGAATAACCTGCCACAGGGGCTCGACTGACCTTGGGTCAAGGCTACCTGCCTTGTTCTGTCAGGGTAACATTTGAAACATAATTAACCAAGAACACCATGAACCAAAAGCAGCTAAGAACAATTTAATGCCAGGACTTTTAAAACCCAGCAACAGATTTATGTCTGAAGTAGGTGGGTGTTGGTTGGCAGGTTCAAAAGAAGTACTTATGTCAGTGTAGCCAGTAGTTTTGTTTTAGGACTAATATGCACAGTTTGAAAACTATAAACTTAATCTAAAATGCAGCAGCTGTAACATGCTCTTATTGTGAGGAAGAGACTAAATATCTGAGGTTTGTAAGATGCTGCTCGCTGGTTTGTGTCAAACAGAAACATAAAAAATATGAATAATACTGCTCATGGGGTTAGTGGGCCATTAAAATAGCATACAGTGTGTCAACAGTACCAATAGTTTCCTGGGGTTTTAATTTGTACTTTGCGTATTTTTAAGGTAAGCTTAGTATAATGTCTGAATGTAACAGAAATAACTAAGGGCAATGTGTCAGGTGCCCACTTCTGTCTTTAGGTAAATTGATCCATGTGTTAAACTTAAATTGACGTTTCTGAGCAATAAAAACATCATTATGAAAAGAAAATTTTATTTTATGTTGATTATAACATTATTACTTTATTGTACATTTTTAATAGTAATATATAAATGTAGAAAATAAGCAATTTGTGTGGCAATCCAGTCAACAAAACAATCCAAACAAAAAGTACAGTTGTGACAACAATGTAACATGCTCTGATCCACTGATACTGTTATGGAGGAGGCCGCTGCTCCGCCTCCTCCACACTGCCAGAGGGAACTATCACCAGAGTATAAGTTCCCATTCGAACTACATTTCCCATGAGCCCGTGCCAAGATCTGATTACTTCCTTTTTGGTACATCTGTCTCCAATTTATTTAAACCCGCTTTATTTAAACCTTGGACTTCTGTGACTCTGTGTGATGTCTTGTTTTGCCCCGGCATTACAGAGCGTTTCCTTGTTATTGGCTACATGGTTATTGTTGGATTGTTTATGGTTTTTGAATTGTTTGCTGCCTGCCTCTACCATTGCCTGTTTACACATTTACGATTTTTGCCTTATCTCCATTGTTCTGTTTGTCGGTATTGAACTATTGCCTGTTTGACCATTCTCTAATAAAATACGCTGCAGATGGATCCACATGACTCTGAGCTTTCCTTACAGAACTAAAACCACACTTAAACCACAGTAATACTTCAACCCATCCAGCCCATTTTACCTGATAGCAAAATTCATTTAACTTCACCTACCCCCTACCACACACAGACCCTCCTCTCTCCTTATCTGAAAATGGCATCAGTAGTAACCCACTCCTTCCTGCCCTGCCATTTATACATAGCAATTTAATCAGGAAATCATCCAGAGAGTTAATTCTGCCAGAGCAGAAGGGGAATGCATTCACTGACTTGGTATATACAAGGTCATCGCTTTCTGTGGTCATTAAAAATCTCAGGTGTTAAAAAAATTAAGGCTGTAACCAGGAGTGGCTCATGACCACAGATACATGTGCGGCAAATATTGTAAGATCGTCAGTATGTTTCTTTATCTTTATGGCACCCGATATAACATCAAAGCCTTTGTTAAGATGTCCTTCAGTAAAGTGTATGTCACTGTCTTACTAAATTTACATGTGTATTGTTTCCTTCACTCGGTATGGATTTTATTTCATATATGTGTTATGTGTTATGGAATAGGGAAGATAATAAGCATCACACTTTAACAATCTGTCAAAAGTTAATGTCTTTTTTTAAAAATAAAACATCTTTTATGAAATTAGCCTGTATCAAATGACTCCAGTAGCCGAGCCTTGTATGATAGCAGCTACAAAAATCTTTTTCTACTGATAAATATTTACAGATAGTGTCTATTCTTTTAAACAACCAATTTGATGGATAAATGTAACTTCTGCCCTGTATTGCTCCTTATGGCCATATGGTACCTCACAGTTCGCTGGGCAAACACTCATTGTATTTATGCTGCTAGAGACAGCTGTGTCCACACATAGATATAGATCATCATGTTTTTTTCTCCTGATGTGTAGCCTTGGATCTCAGGTTGCTATTTGGATGTGTAGTTGCCACTCTCCATGTGGTTCCCTTTGCCCTTCTCCTCCAAGTAAACACAGCGCCAATGCTCCAGTCTTAAAAGGTCTGGTCATGGGCTGAGCACTGTGGGAAACCTAAGATTGTTTATCATGGTTACCTTTTAAGTGCAGAGGCCGGCAGTCGTTGGTCTTTTTTTGTAAACACATGACGTAGGGTTTTAACATGGTGAAACGAAGCTGTGATAAATCCCTCTTTTATATGTGTAAACATGCCATGGCACAGCGGCAAAGGCACAGTTTCTCTAGAAGAGAGTCTGGGCTTATAGCTCATTTGTTTTTAAGTTTAAAATGTGTTGCTACAAATTGTCCCTAAATGTTAGCTTAAGTTAATCAGCGTAGCTGATTTGTAAGGGTGGAAATGTGTGGTACCATGAGCAGCGTCTGATATATTGATTTCCTTCTGCACTGCTTTTCTTCTGCATTCTTACACACTGACCATAGAATGCCCATATTAGGAGCCTTTTAAAACCAAAGAAACAATGTGGTTTATTCCTTTTTTCAAACCATTGTTTAAACCTCACTTAATCTGTTTGAAAAATCCATGTACTAAAAAGTACTAGATGATCATTGTCACTCCCTTGCCAAGCCTCAAATGGCCCCTGTGAAAAATGACCAGGATTTGACTACCATGGAAAAATATGACGGAAAGATGGAAAAATATGCTGGTGGGTCCTAGGGTCCTTGTATTTAATCAAGTCTAAAAATGCACAAGAGTTTAGGAAATCAGCACAAAATGTCCACATCCAAAATGTCCAAACCTAAATGCTTTGGAATTCTTTGGAATTTCTACAATGGTCAATTCATGAATGTGCATTCAAGAAATGTTTATCTTAAGAAGGTCTTAAAGATTCAAGTGAATGAGAAAGAGCCACTCCAGCCCCTCTCCTCTACTCTTTCTATTATTTAAGCTTTTAAATGCGTTTGTGATGTTTTAGAGTGAAGATGCTCCCGAGGAACGTCTCCTGCCGTGGCCACTGCCAAGTGCCCTCAAGTTATCTATGGATAAGAGCTCTGAATTAATCTATATTCATTTGTTTTGTGTTCACATATTCAGCATTTTTCGGCTGTGCAGGAATTGTTGGGTAAAATGACCGAAAAAAATTCCTTTGGGCTTTGTCCAGAGAAAATCACAACTAGGTGAACTGAGGATCAATTTAATTTCTTTTCATAGTGTGCTTAGACTTAGCTACTTTTACGACAAACACTACTACTACTGCTTAAAATAATCACAGTAATCGCAGTGGTGCTGTAATGAACTGAGCTGTCAGGGACCGGTCTGCCTACAGCACTTTAATTAAACCGATCATCATGCTGTTTGAGTGCTCTGAACAATAAATGGGCTCCTGCTAAACTGATTGCAGCCCATAAACAGGAACACAATCTTTTGAGTTCAGAAAAATTTTAATAGGTGGTATAAAAACAGTGATGTCTGATGTACATGCGTTAAACATTGCAACATGTAACACTGTGATTTACATACAGTTGAGCTTTGAAATATGTGATGACTCTGTGCTATTGTTCTACATGGTGATGTAGAATATATAATATTTTCGTCACATTATTGGTTAAACATTCCTCCTCATGGATTGTGTGTTGCTATGGCATTGAGCTATGACATTCTAGTCACACACATACACTCCCAGTGCTGCTTGAAACCATCATTGCGTTCATAAATGCGTGACAATATTACATAATGATTTAGGCTCTCTCCCTGGATATGGCAGAGACTAATCTTCTGGAGGGATGCAAGTCTGTAAATAAGAGTTCTACACACTGGCAGTAAAATTCATCTACTGTAGCCCTCCAATTGATTCTAGATGTTAGAATCACAGTTGGCAGCAAAATATTGGCACAAAAATGCAAGCATACTTAATGAGATTTATGTAACACAAATTATCTTGCATGAACATTTATGAATATTTTGCTGCATAACTACATAGCTGTTCATAGCAGTTCTGTTTAGGTTGATATGCAAGAACATCTATACAATAATTTTATCCTCACAGATAAGCACTAAATGTTGTTTTATGCCACATTTCATTTTTGATTCATACCATGTTGTCACACAAATACGAAGTCCAAGGTCTGTGTTATGTGTTTGCCTTCAAAATCCACTGCTCATTTTGTGACCCATTCTTAAGAATAAAGTTTATGAATGAATACACACTCTGCATTTGAATGCCATTCAGAGGGCTTCATGTTGTGTACTGTTTTTGTGTGGGATTATGGTCTTATGTGTCCTGCTTCTTGTGTGTCTTGTCATTTATGTGTATATAATAGTGTAATAATGTAATAGTGCAAGGACACTATTGGAAAATCCCTCTTCAGACAGTGCCAGTTGCTGAGGTTAAAATGTCTTAGTGATCATGGAACCAAGTCAGTGATATCATTAATCTTGCATTTTGTGCTGTATGATCATCTATGCTGTTTGTAATAAGGAATAATATTTATGCACAGAAGAGAATGTTTCCTGGATGGAGTTTATTTGGTGACATTTTTGTAGGAATTTCCAATTACATAAACCTTTTTTTGTACATTATTTTATAAAAAAACATGACATTAGCTACATCGTTAAGACACATCAACGGTCAAATTCAAATGACTACAAAATAAAATGTACAGAGGTTTCTTTCAGGGTTAGGTTTAAGGGATGGAAAATATCATTAGCTTAGTATATCAATCAAATGATGGAAAGTCCTTGTAATTATAAAAATGTCACCTATCATCTGTGTGTATGTGCATAAAAAGAGAGCAAGAGAAAGAAGGGAAGAGACAGAGATGATCAGTTTAGAGATAACCCATAAGCATATTTTACCCTTTACCTATCATTGCTTTTAATATAGCTGTTTAAAATGGTGTGGTGTGGTCGAGAGCAGACAAATAAAAAATCAAAGACACGCATACACCTGTTTAAACATTGTGCTCCCATTGTTCTGTTGACCATGTCGCAGCCCCAGTTCTGGTTTCATCAGCAGCAGAGAGGTTTGTTCCCTCTGCGGAATGAGTCACACTGCCTTACACAAGATTTTGGACTTGCTGCATCGCTACAGAAGCAACCCAGCCAATCAGCAGTCTCCCCGAGGACTCTGATCCTCACAAATTTCAAAATCAATTCTATCGCTCTATTAAATTAGGTGGAGATCTAGCGGTGATACTTATTTGGCATATGTCTCACAGCACCCATGGAATTTGAATATTCATGGCTGGCACCAATGGGAAACATAAAAAACTTGTTCTATACATGACGTAAGTTAATTAACTGATGGCATGATTGTAACAGATACAGAGATTGAAGATGTTGTTTTTTTATTTATTTAGTGACAAATTGTGGTAAATAATTGTATTCATGTGTCAGTGCCCTTTGTAATAAGCACATTAAATACACTCCAAGACCTTCAGATTAGCTGCAGCTGCATTAACATTTACTGAAAAGAAAGGTGCTAATAAAATTACCCATAATGGCACATAATAAAACTAGCACTATTCTGAGGGAAACAGAAGTAAAACCAAAGCTTTTATGGTGTAAACAGGTGTTTGCATGCCAGAGTAACAAAAATGAATGTTTTGTGCCAAATTGTAATAGTTTTAAAAGCAGTGATTCCTAATGGAGTGCTGTTTTAGCATGAGACAGTTTATTTGGTGGATTTATGCTTGGACAGAAAGAGAAGGGGGGGAGGACAGGACTGAGATGATTAGTATACAGTAGCTGTTGCTGTACGGTTTCAAATACGAGCACAGACAGACATAAGACAACCAAGAAGCGCCACAGAAGGCAAATAAGGGTGAAACTAGTAAACCAACAAGGAAACTCTCTGTGTTTGAAGTAGCGGGCAACCTTCTTATGTTCACATCGCACAAAGAGATTAAAACCAATATAAAGCAAAAAACATATAGTTGCATGAAACAGAAGGCATATCTCAATGAAGTCAATTAAGGAATGCTGGCATTACATCTCATGTGTATATGATGTGGTATCTCAGGTGCCCGATGATCTAAATCAAAGCCTTAGATCATATTTATATCATATCATATTTGGATTGATTTTAATAAAAACAAGGCTGCAGGGAACAGAACTACAGTTCTTTCATAGTTTATTATATTTTAATATAGTTGTCATATCTACTTTTTATTATTTGTATACTGGATTTTCTTTTTGGAAGATACATTTAATAGGCTAAACGGATGGCATTAAGCTATGCAGTATAACCCACTGCATCGACTGTATGTCTACCCCCATAGCCTCATTTTTACTCTCCTCAAATTCAATATGGCATCCACCCTGACTAAAGTCTATTAATGTAAAACAGATGAATGATACTGTGGAGGTCTGCAGTACACAGCAGCTGCCCACATGGTTGCTCTGGTTTGCTAATCAGTGAGCTCTTATGGCGCTGATTGAGGCGCTGATGGTTTTAAGGTCTGCAACTCTTTAAATGTTGCCAAAAATGTTTTGCTAAAATGTTTGCTTACATGACAAAAATGTTTGCTAACATGACATTCTTAAACTCAAATATAGTGCAGTTGCTAATATATGCTAATTTCTGTTAGAATTCTTCTTTACATTTCATAAACCTGCTATAACTGAATAATTATGCAACATTAAATAACAATACTTAATTATATTACAAGTATTTTAGATGTTTTTTTCAAAAGTTCCCTTGGAGAAATGAAAACAGACTTTTGTAGTCACATAGTTTGTTGAGATATACATCTTTGAGATAACTACTAAATGATTTTTACTTGTTATATTTTCATATATATATATATATACAGGTCTACTAGCATAAGTATTTGTATTGTTTTTAATCTCATCTTTGTCTATAAGACAATCCTTATATGAATTTCATTGTTTGATTTCTTTCACTCAAATAACAAATAACCCAATTTAACACCTAATTTTAGACAACAAACAATAACCTATAATGCACAGACATGAGGATAATCATTGACTTGACCCCTTTTTTGAGGTTTGATTAAAAACTCAGTAGTAAGGAGCAAAAAACTACTACTGAGTGATCAAAATTTTTAATTGATTTGTGTACATGCTATTGAGTACATGCTATTGATTGACATCACCTCTTAAAATGTCTGCAGGACCAAAATGTAATATAGCCTTAAAGCCTAAAGTGAGGGCCTGTTTTTAGAAAAAAAAACATGTTTTAGTTGTTAAAAGCAGTGTTTGCTTTTTATATTTATTTATGTTTTGTTTGTCTCAAATGATCAATGCACTGATTTGATATCCAGCTACGATTGAAACGTATCTTGTTAGGGGAATTTCGACTTGATGCTCATCATTACCCTACCATCTATAGCAATCTATTCTACTGGGTCTACACCATTCTACATAATGGTGAATGAAACCTGCAATACCTTGAGACTGTTATATAACTGTCTTTTGCGCCTGTAGGCTAATGAGCTCACATGGTAATTTCTGTTTGCAAGACGCTGGGCAGATATCTGGCTGGCTAAAAGATCCTGCATGTCTACAGACTGTTTGTTGCGAACATGTTAAATGGCAGAAAAAAGTGTAAAATGTTGTAATCGTTTTTATTTGCGCACAAAATCGAGTTTGAATTAAATAAGGCATGATGCTGCATGTGCCACTTAAATATTTGCTACAAGCATACAAACACGTTAATTAATCTGAAAATCTGGCAAATCTACACGGCAGTCCTTCTCAATTACCGGCCAACTCTTCAAGCGTCCAGTGGATTATTCGCATGCCGATACACCACATCTCCTGGAAAGATCACGGCATCTCCATAAGAAAATAACGCATCTCAAGACCAGCATTATGCATCTTTAAAGAGCTATGTCTGCCACTGCATCTATTGGTTAGCTGGAAGCTTCACTTGCGCCTGTGATTGGCCATACTTAATAATCCTTGGCTCGTCATTTGCTACCTTAATTTACTATGAATATTGTATGCTGGCGGAATAGGTACTGATAAGTTTGAAATAGCTTAGTCTTTGGTAAGACGTTAGCGCGCGGGTAAATTGTATTTCCTGGGCTGAAACCTACCAGGTTTTCTACCAGGGATGCTTTTATCCTAGAATCGAGTGATTATGAAGGATATCAGCTGAACGACCGCAATGTAGATGTTTTGGTGCATTTTTGGAGAGGACTATTAGGAAAATAATGTTTTGCGCTAAACTAAAGGATCTTAAGATTGCGGGCGAATGCCCCTTTTCTATGGTCGTGGGAAATGAGGAGTCCGCCGACTTTGAAGAAAGCAATGCAGTGAATATTCTGCCAGTATCCAGAGTGGTGCAGGGCAATATCACAAACATTCTACCCAGACGTAAAACAAGCCGGAGCAAAGTTAATCTGCATTCATTGGGCGAAAGCATCCGAAAACTGGTGTGCCCGGAGGTAATTTTATATATCTGATCTAATTGTCTAATTAACCCGAAGATATTTTTCATTTTGCAGCAAAAGAAAATCTTATTCTTTTTATGCCTAACATACACATGCATGTGTGCAAATAATAAATTGTAATTAAAAGAAATTGATCATTTAAGGTATGTCTGGGGGTAAGGTATTAAACGGCTGTTATAAATTTCGCGATTATATTTTCCTGAAATGCATATATAGGTGTGTGTTTTTCTTTTTTCTTTTAGTTCGAGAAATTACGAAGTGCAATGTTGAGAGTCATGAAAGAGCAGTCAGACGTGACTTGGTAAATTATTCCTTTCCTTCATTAAATGGTGCCTTCGATCTGACATAATTATCATTAATTAATACCACTGTCATTTTATCACATTATTTCTAATGCCATTTAAGAATCATTTTAATTTGCATGCAGTCAATAAAATCAATACAACTGTCACGCGTTAAAGGTGTTGTACAAGAGTCACTTTTATGGCTGTTGTGGTATTGTATCAGTATATTCTCAGTTTGTTGTAAATATACATTTAAATAATATTTCAGATTTTATGACGTATTGCAACCTAAATTTGTAATGGGGAAATTTAGCTTTTGTCTTTTTTACATGTTTCATATGTGTATGTTTTCAAAATG
>JAZGTJ010001980.1:0-47234 GCA_036877575.1 Botia almorhae
ATCACAAACAATTATCAGTTATATTTGTGCAATAATATTTACTGTTTACCTTAGCTGCTAGCCAAAGATCCTAGTGAGAGACTTGGCTGTCTGGGGGGCGGAGCCTCAGAGGTAAAAGCTCACCAAATTTTCCGATCCATCAACTTCAAGCGGCTTGAAGCAGGCATGCTCGAAGCTCCCTTTATTCCAGATGTGAGTAGTTTTGGAGACTAGCATGACATGTATTAGTAAGAATACCAACCACAACTGTTATTAGTTTTTGTTTTTAAAATGCATTATTTGAGAACAGTGTTCTCAGAACAAGTGTAAGGTGTAAGTGTAAGTGTTCTTTAAGGCAGATCATCTCATGAATGCATGACATGAGTGTTTAGCATAGTTTCTATATCTGCCTGCAGCCTCAGGCTATCTACTGTAAGGATGTGTTGGACATCGAACAGTTTTCCACAGTGAAAGGGGTGGAGCTGGAGCCCAAAGACGACTCCTTCTACAGCAAAGTGTCCACTGGAAGCGTTCCCATCCCCTGGCAAAATGAGGTCAGATCTCCACTCAGAATAACCTCAGTGAAGGTTTATTCTGAACTGTGATTGTTGTTTTATTACCTGCAAATGATAAAGAGAAAATGAATGACTTTAATTACTGAATTTAATAATGTGTGCCTTTATGACATTGACTGTCAATCAATTAAAAACCAAATTGTGTGGTGTGCTGATTCATCAATCACAAATAATCACATATGTCAGTGTTTGCTGATGAAAGATTTATAAGTAAAGATAATTTAAAGACATTGTATTATTGTGGCAGAACAAACATGGACAAAAAAGTGGCTTTAGAAGTGTATGTATAGTTTGTTCCATGTAACTCTACACAATCCTGAGTAAAAGCAATCACTCTGAGTTTCAAGAAACCTGCTCCTCACTCCAGGGAATCTAAATACTGTATGGGTCTGTATATGCGACTGAAGGGATATTTCACCCCAAAACAATAATTCTTCCATCATTCACTCACCCTCATATAATTTCAAATCTGTATTTTTTGCATATGAGGAAAACGGAAGAGGAGTTTTTGAAGTACGTTAGTAACCAAACAACAGTGGCATCCATTGACTTCCAATGTATAGACAGAGAACCACTGAGACATTTCTTAAAATATCTTCTGTTGTGTTCCACAGAAGAAAAAGTCAAAAAGGTTTGGAATGATATGAGAGTGAGTAAATGATTGTAAAATGGTCATTTTTGGGTGAACTACCTTCATGCGTTTAGCAGAAAGAGACTTACGGAGCATTTCATCACAAGGTTTTATCAGTATGTGCGTTCCCAGGGAATCGAACCCACAACCTTTGCACTGCTAACACAATGCTCTACCTATTGAGCTAGGTTCACTTTTGTTGTTTATTGTCCTTTAATTAATTGTCTTAGGTTAATAAGTTGAATTGAAAGCACTAGACTTGGACAAGTCATATGTTAGTTCTATTGTAACTTTGAGTGTGTAATAAATCCATCAATCCATTCAGATGATAGAGACTGAGTGCTTTAAAGAGCTCAACGTGTTAAACATGGATGGCACTGTGCCCCCCGACCTAGACTGGAGAGGTCAACCCTCACCCCCACCCAAACAGGGCTTGCTGCAGAGACTTTTTGGACGGCAGGTGAGATTTGGACATTCACTTACTTAAAATACATGTCATGTCTTGTGCCATGTGCCACGTTTCTACCCCAAAGCAATGTTGTGTGTTACGTTGATGAATGAGGTGGTGAGTGTCTGGTTGGAAAGCCTTTGTTCAAACTTTTGTTTGTTCAGTATTGTGTTTGACACTGAAACTGTATACTTGTCAGCAAGTGATCATTGTAATGTAATAAAATGTCCACATGCTCTCAGATTCTTTGATTTCATGGGGTTTTTAAACATATAAAAAATATGTGTTTTGTCAGCGGTTTACCAGTGTTTGACTGTGCATGTGTCTGTGCTGCCCCCACAGGAATGCTGTGGGAATTGCAGCGACAGTGAGGAGGAGCCTACACGGCTGTGAAGGCGTGGTCTGCCCGGGGCTCCTCCCCTACACTGCTGATCTCATTTGTTTACAGTTTTTGCACATTTGAATTTTTAAGATAGCTCTATATAAATATCGGAATGTATATTTTCACTATATAGCCATGCAGTGTATCTTATTTAAAATCATCAGAACGAGAAGGAGAGAAAAATGGGTCATAATTATTGTCCCTTATCATGTGTGAAGTATGGCAAGGACACTGCTCTGTCTTAAAGCCGACTGACCCAACCAATGTCATCAGTGTGCATCCTAGCTTCTCTGCGCTTTAATTTCCTTTTTCTGTTCTTGTACTAATTCACATACGTGTACAGTATGCACTCAGAATATTTGTTTTGGACATGGTCAGCAAAAAAAATTGCTTCTGTAAATATTTTTATATTTTGAATTTTATTTTCTTATGGTAATATCGACAATCAGACAACACCATTTGTATTAAACAGTGAAACGTGCATTAATGGATTTAAAAAAGCAAAAACAGGAAGTAACTGTATGATCAAGGGAAATTTTAACATCATTAATTTTCTACCAGAAGTCTCAAATATGTTATGTAAGGTGACCTAGCTAGACAAACCTAGTAAACCAAATAGGCGTGACTAACGTGCATATATGTATGATAACAACTGCAGCTGATCATGTTGTAAATATGCGACACTCATCTGTAAAGTCCTCAGTGCGTCTTCCTGCAAATTTCTCCCTGGAAAAAGCATTTTGATTATAGTTCTGTGTGAACCACATGTTACTCACAGAATCAAATCATGAGGCATTATTTTCCTTTCTGATATATTTTCTTAACAGCGTTGTTTAAAGATTTGTTGCTGGTAGTAACATGACATTGTCATTTGACGATGTCAAGCTCTTAAGGCTGAAAGACATCAATACCTTTAGCAGGTAATCGTCGCTTAACAGCTAAACATGCTAACAGACATTAAAAATGTTATTTCATTTTAAGTAGTTGCTGTAAGTAGATGTATATAGTTTAAATGGGCTGCATAGAATTGAATTGCTGATTTTCTACATGTAGGTCAAACAAAAATAATTTGCCAAAACAAAGGTTTTGTTTTGTTTTTGTGTTTATTTTGATTCTCACTCACAGTAAGCTCTTTGTATTTGCTTGGAAACAGGAACTTGTAAATCTTGGAATCTTGTATATTTGACCTTTTAATGCACTTAAGACCAAACCAGTTAAATGTTGTCCTTCATCTTCATTGAAGGTGCCTTTTGCGGCTTTAAGGTACTACTTACTGTATTTTTTTTCTGATGTCTCACTTGTGTTTTTAAGTTGGCTTAGCATCTCTAGCGTGCACTTTCTCTGTTCTCTGCTGTTGTTTTACCTCAAAATATTGTTGTGCCCTATGGATGTTCTTTTTTTTTTCCTGGACTCTTGTGAATTCTTATATTGAACACTTGGACATCGTAGTATATCACAGGAGGCTTGGAACGTCATTTTTAAGCCGTGTTGAACGTGCACCATCTATAGCCCACCAACATAATGTTCTTTGGTCACACTTATTGCTTCAGAAGAAGTCCATGGAAGTACCGTCATCTAATGACACGTTTTCTCACACATCTGCAGTTTACGTTAATTCTCTCAGATAAACTCGAAAACATTCCAACCTCTATCGTACTGTACAGTTGTAATTTTTGTTTTTGTTTATTTAGCAATAATGGATTTTATAACTTTAACTACTATATAAATGTGTATAAAATGACAACATTTCAATCTAGAGGAAAATGGAACTTAGTTTGACTCAGTGTTTTCCTGAGCCAGGCTTTGAACACTGTGAAGTAAGGCGTTCATTTCTGTCACAGCTGTGCGTTTGTTTCTTTTGTGCAATGCACTGATGTTTGGGTTTTTTTTGTTTGTGATCTTATAACTATGTATGTGTGCCTAAATGCTGTATGTCTGAGTGTGTGAGCTTACCTGCACTGCATGTGCCCATATTCCTTATCATAACCACTAACAAAGGCCATCAATTTCTCCCTAAATGAGTGAAACGTTACGTTCCATCTTTAAGTGTTTCTTAATTTTGTATAAGAGTAAAGGTAGACAACATCAGGCTCATTTATGATAATGTTATAAAATATGTTTACCTCATGGCAAAAGTAAAGCTAAACTCAAAAGTTCATAAATAAGACTTGTGCTGAGAACTAGTGCCATTTTCAATCAATTCTTTTGCGATGTAATGTTACAATTAAAAATAGACCCCATGATATAAAAGTCATTGTTTTAACAAGAGTATTAACAACAGTATAATGCCACAAGTAGATAATACAGGCCTCAAAGTGTAAGGTGCCATTTTTGCATGGTTTCCATTAGCAAATGGCAGGAATAGAGTTGCTGAATTCTCTTCTTTAGGTAAAGTGTGGAGCAGTTTTAGAATTACACATGACCATAATATGTTTTTAAAATTACAGAATTGTTCCTAAAATATTACATGCTAAAACCAGAAGCAACATGTCATGGAGGGTTATATAGTCAAATATGGGTGATTTAGTAATTATGTATAATAATTTAAGTAATATAATCTAAATGATTTGGCTATTATAAGCTGAACCAAGTCTGTGAATAAAGTCAGTGTTTAATTTGTAATGTGCCATTTTCTTCACTTATTATTAATTTATGTCAGAATATGAGCTTTTGGCTAATATTCAGTTTTATCCGAATTGGTTTTTCCAGATCAGTATGTTAAAGTTCATTGCCTTTTTATTGAAGGAATGCTAAAAGAATGTGTTTTGTTACACTTTTTATTCCTGTTCACAAAGCCTTATGTGTTTGTGATACAAAAAACAAATAGTTCCTGGATTGCACATTAAATACTACTTTTTGCTAACTCAATAGTTAATTCTCACTCAGGTTACTGCCATCATTATATGTTATGCTTAATTAACGTACACAGCCTTACTGATAAAATAATGTCAAGTTACTGCTTTATATTTCTCCTTTTTAAAGTTGTGTAAAAGACATGCCACTAAGGAATGCTGTTTATAGACTTCAAATTTGTGTTAATAATGATGAAAATGACATTGAAGAAGTTTGTTTAGTAAATGTTCTTTCTTGTCTAAGCACTGATGGTTTCTTCGCTTTTTGTTTTACTCTGCCGGGATGTCTGCTCATTGCGCATGGCCTTTTTTAAGCAGGTCATCTGTGTATCACAAACCACATTTCGATTTAGTTTCTTTTAATTTTTCTTCTGAAAATTCTCTGCGTTATTTAAAGTAAATAAATTTTTATTTGGTTTTAACTTTTGTGTAGCTCTTCAGTGCACTTTGTTTTGAACATGCTGACAGGAATTTGTGGTGATGCAAATACTGTAGAACAAATACGGGTAGGCAGGTGTCATTTAGGTTGATATAAGATCCTTATCCACATAAACATTCAATTGGTTTTGATTGCCTATAATTATGTTGTGTCCCACATGGTTTCGGTTTGGATTTGGTTATTCAAATGACTTGTCAAAGAAAGCTTGTCTTGCCTGGCTATGGTGTTGAATTGCACTTTGCTAATGCTAATTTGCCATATAATTCCTTTTTTCTTTCTTGGTGGTTAAATTATATAATTATAATCATATTATTATAGAAATACTGTAAATCTCTAAATTTGTTTTGATTAATTAAACTAATAGCAACAAATAACTAATACCACAACTCTCTTAACTAGTCCACAGGTTACTCATGTATGTAGCACAAAAATCTCGTGCTTTTGGGCTGTTCATAATTACTGCATACTGCATAATTATTACTGCATAATAATTACCTAAGAATAATTAATCATAATTTTCTAAAAATGGTTTATATTTCTCACACTTTATAATGTTAGCATCTGTTCTCTGGGTCGACTTGTTCATCAGGCTGATCATCATTGCAAATCGTCCACGTCGTTGCCTTGCACCTCACGCTCCTCTCCAGTTCTTCTTTCTGTTGCTGGGCAACACACTTTAAAAGAGATTTAAAAGAAAAAATAATGCCACAAATAGACTTTTTGGTTTATTAACATTGTGAGAGGAGCAAAATGGAGCCTGTCGCAGATTGTCTATGAGGTGTAAACATGGCATCAGGCTCGAGAGCCATGAGTGAGAGAGGGACGGGGGTTGATTGTCTATGAGAGGGTAAAAGAGCTTTTTTGCTGTACCTTACCAAGGTCATTGCAGCTATAACTGTATGAAGTACTGAGGGACAACTACTGTCTCAACAAGATCTCTCAACATTAGCTCTCTCCCTTTGGCTTTCTCTTTTTCACTGATAATTGCTTATGGGGTTCATGTTTTGAAGGTCTTAAACTTACTGGCACTTATTGGTAGAGCAATGAAGTCACAAGCTTTATCACAAGCTTTTTTTCTTTAATGTAAACCTGATGGGTAACAGAACATTCTGTTGCCTGCTTTCTCCATGCAGCATAGCCCAGCACAATTCTGATTGGCTGTTACTGTGCCACAATTTGTACATTCTGTTGTTGTTTACATATTAGGTCTACATCTAGTAGAAGGATGGCAAATAATGAATTGGCTTGTGGAAAACTTGCTGCTATAAGGCTAGTGGTGGTCAGAACTTTGCTATGAGGCTGCTAAGATGTTTAGCGACCTTAGATGTTCAGCAATGTTAAAATGTGGTTGTTAGAATATTGTGGTATGTTTCTATGGCCTTGCTGAATAGTGGCTATAGTGTTCAAGATGGCGGGCAGGTGGTTCCTTATCGATCCTGGGTAAAAGAACGTACCTTCAATTGTCTAAAATTATATAGTGTTCAGGTTCCTCATTTAACCTCTATAGATTCACCTAAAAAAGCCATACATTTTGAATTATCACTAATGGTGCAGGACAAGTAACATGACAAACTCTGATACTTACTCTGACCCTTAACCCTAAATATATAATCAATAATAACAGTGCTGTGTGCCCTAGTAAAACACAAGCAAATCTATTGGCTCTAGATTAGCTCATATTGTAGGTGAACTTAATGATGGGCTTAGGAACAGTGTGTCTAATATTCCATCACCCTTGGAAATTATGGACCAAATTATGGATAAACCCACAATATCTGAAGCTCTATAACTCAGAATTACACATTAACAAAGTTTCACTGAATAGGTTAATAATGGGCCTGTTCCTAGGATCACAAAGTCTCTTAAACATTTCGTCTCCTGAGGTCAAACCAATATGTCTAAATATTCACCAGAAAGAATGACACACTACTGGGACCATTGTGTCTACAACCCATAATGTGCTTGATTCTTTTTAGAATGATCTCATAGCTTGGCTGATTCAAAGATTCTGTTGATATTGTTAAGACAGTGGGAGCAGAAAAAGCAAGCAGGCTTCTATGACGATTAAATTTTACTCGGCAGACAATAACTCTCATTGTCTCAAGTGTGCGAGTCAGCGTGTCTCTGATTGTATCTGTGTTTCAAGACTGGGCAGATTGTGTCACGCTCTAAAGTGTCCTGGCATGAGATCCGTTAAACAGAGCGTCTGTGGGTCACTTCCTGTCATTGAGGTCACAGCACATGAGGCAAGAGGAGGTCAGCCAATCACATAGAGTGACCTTTTGCCTCCTTTGTGATCACTGTGTCATCTTAGCCTGAGTCACTCTTCGTCCATTCCTGTTCTTCTGAGGCGCAATGCCTAAAACTTTAAACCCTTGTGTAAACTACAATATTAAATCTAGGCTGTATCTATAGCCCCCATTTATATACAGTACAGAAACTTTTAAGTGAAGAGATCCATAGAATTCAATAGAAACAATTGATTGTTATGGTATAGAAATGAGGAGAAGCAAAATGTTCCGGTGTTTTCTTCTCCAGACATAAAGAAACAGCTCTCATAAAAGCTCAAGGCTGATGTTTCTGCATCGGTTTTACACGGAGACAGAAAGACAGACAGATAGAAAGAGTTAAGGAGTCTAAGGAGGGTGTGAAAACAGTGGTACAGTGGTGTCCATAAATTACAATATAATGTCTTTATTCTTCTTTAGTCCAAGAAATAAAGGCACAGTCATTCTCTCTGATCCCTTTATTCCTCCGCAGGGTCCAAGGGAAGGGCTGTTTTTCAGTTTGGAGACAAAAGGAGGTTTTAAGGGGGTTTTGCCCAAGGCCTTTGAAAATGTACACAGGCATTGATAGTGTCCACAAAACCCAAAGCATGATAAGTCCAGAATTATTCCAGTGAAGTAAGAGCTTGCTGTGGAGAGACTGGGTCTTAAAGCAAACACAAGCATTGCTTTGAGATAAATAACAACACAGGCAATCAAATGCCCTAACTTAACATGGAACGTTTATTATCCACAGCTGCTCTGCTCTGTAATGGAACAAGCCCTGTTAGTGGTAAGCAATATGACAATCTTAGATATAAGCAATGACTTCACAGTCCACAAAGTAAAGCTGGTGCAGTGCTTATGCAAGTTGTCATAGCAATGCTCTTTTCCCTTACGCCCAACACTATAGCACATTGCAAGAAAACAGTACAGCCTGAAGACCAAATAAGCAACACTCACTAAACAGATACTGCAGTACACAATCTGTCCTATGTAAAAGTTCTTAAGCATATTCAATATGTGAGGTGTTTGTCAACCTGTTCTGACCTATGCAAAATGTTATTGAACATGCTCTTTTGTGTGTAGTGTTCTTGAACAAATTCTGTCCTATGTGAGGTGTTTGTCAGCATGTTCTGTCCTATGGAAAATGTTCCTCAGCATGTTCTTTCCTATGCAAAGCATTCCTGAGCATGTTCTTTCCTATGCAAAGCATTCCTGAGCATGTTCTTTCCTGTGCAAAGCACTCCTGAGCATGTTCTTTCCTATGCAAAGCGTTCCTGATTATGTTCTTTCCCATGCAAAGCATTCCTGATCATGTTCTTTCCCATGAAAAGCGTTCCTGATCTCGTTCTTTCCCGTGCAAAGTATTCCTGATCACGTTCTTTCATATGCAAAGTATTCCTGATCATGTTCTTTCCTATGCAAAGTGTTCCTGAGCATGTTCTTTCCTATGCAAAGTGTTCCTGAGCATGTTCTTTCCTATGCAATGCATTTCTGAGCATGTTCTTTACCATGCAAAGGGTTCTTAAACATTCTATCCTATGCATAATGTTCTTGAGCATGTTCTTTACCATGTGTGGTGTTCTTCTGCATGTTCTGTCCTACGCAAGATATTTCTGAGCATGCTCTCCTCCTCAGAAAATGTTTTTGAGCCGAGCAGTTTATTTAAACGAGGAGCTCTGCTTTGTCCTATGAGGACCATCAGTGACACATCACATTAGTGACACACGTTGATGTACGTGACTTACACACAAGTTCAAAGACATTAACCTGAACAATTACACCCGCGTCATAACCAAGACCGAAACAGACTTAACAAATAACGCTATTCATACAAATCCGTGACACTGCCAAAGCTTTTGTGGTACAGACAGTTAAAATAGGAGCAGCGACAGTCGATATGGGTTCGTTTGTTGAACCGTTATTCTCAGTGTGAGAGAGAGCGCCCGCGTGACAGCAGCTGGTTGCGCGCGGAGCGCCAATGTGGGTGTTTGATGACGCGCTGAATTACAGGTATCATTTAACCATCGCGCGTTTCACGATCTCGAGGAGTGACACGGAAAGCGAAACGGTTTTTATTTACCCAGGTAGACATTGGTGAATATACTGTTGATCACGCTCTGCCGTCTGGGGCCGTTATTAACCACCCGTGCCACTGACAACTGGCGCAACTTTATTTGGATGAAGTCACGTCCAGTCCATTACAGTGGTATCACGGGTGTGATGTATCATCGTGACTGCGAGATGCACGTCAAGTAAGTGGCTGGAATTATATTTGTCATATATTTGTATGTATTTATTAGGTCGTTGAAAAAATAAACTGCAAATGCTTGTAAATATGATTAAATATCTATACGTAATAAAGATTTTTCCTTTGCTATCTTCTGGTGATGTAGAGGATTATAAGTGAACGTGATGTCCTTGAGTATTGTAATTTATTTTCCATAATATATAATATGGCGTTTATCGGCATTACCTATTGCGCACGTTTTTCCACAAATATCGTTTACCTGAAAGGCTTGACATGATTACTGTTAGAAAAGGACGCAGGTCAATAAAACAGCTTATTTAATTATGCAAATGTATTCATAGTATTCATATATTGTGTGACTCGACACTCGGCTCATTACACCTTTAAATCTGTTCCAACATCAAACCAGCATTTTCCATGCTTTGATAATAATAATAATAACAATAATACTTTAATATTGTTATTATTATTATAAAATAACTTTTGTTATTTGAAGTATTACTAATAACATCTAGGAGACATCGTACTTATTATTTGTAATAAAAGATTTCTTTATCATGTAGATTATTTAAGCTTATATTATTATAATGTATTTCTGCCCATGACATTGTGTTAGTAGGGGACATCATTAAAGTACGGCAAAGTCACATTCATCCTATCTTAAGTAAGAGGTGATGACAATCTTTTCCTCATTCATATAATGAGGGTCAGTGTTTAATGGAGTCATTTCTCAAACACACTGAGTGATTTTGAATGTGTGTGTATAGTAGGCATGTTAAACAAAATACTGATACTGCATATTTAGTGTAAAAATTGCTCGGTAGTTCCTGAAAGATAATCCATAATAATCCATAGGGCATGTTTTTTAAAATTACATGACTGATCAATGTTAAGGCAGAGAGTGAAGGCAATCAGAAATTCACAATATAGGATCATCAAGGACAAAAGCTCCTGACTGATAAAGATCAAGGTGAGATTTAATTTGCTTTCCCAAGGTTACCAACATGTAAATTTCTTATTTGGATAGAGATATGAACGTGTACAGAAAAGCATGCGTGAGAATTTGAGCTGTGATTGTATGCAAAGCAGGTTACATAACTCATCTCAATCAGAGTGGTAATGGCATATGTGTTTGTCACCATTGAGGGAAATTATTAACAGCAGAAGAGGTGCCATGTTGAAAGCCACCTTTAATGGTCAAGTCTCGAAATACGTTAGTGAATGAAAACTCATACTGTTGACACCATTTCCTCAGAATCTGTATGTGGTGATTATGAAAAAACTCTGTTTGCTCTCACCACAGACGAAATTGATACTTACCCCCTAAAGTTAAGGGCGAGTTGTGCTTGAACAGCTGGGGTTAATTATAAAACAGGCCGTTGTGTGTGAAATATTAAGGGCCTATTTTGAAAATATAACAAGTTCATAACTTATGACGGTTGCCCCCTTCTATCTTCTATCTCTTTGTTGAGCAGCATGACTGCTGATATCCTCTGGAGATCTAAAGAGCCCTGATCTGCTCTGTGCAGGATCACAACACAGGAGGAGACCCAGGCACTGTGAGAAGTTAGCATTCCCTCATTGCACCAGCTGTCAGGAAAAGAGCATCTGCAATTATTCAGTTCTTCTAGTGAGGATCTCTGGTGGACCTTTGTGAAGTACATCATCGCTTTTGCTTTTCCATTACCTTGGACATCTTGGCATTTCTTGGAAGGCTTTAACTGGATAGCTGTTCCAAGTACAATCAGGTCATCTGCATTGACCTCTGGTCCATGGGAAACCTTTCTGTTGGTTAACTTAGAAAAAATGAACTCGACTAACTCCAGGATAAGCTCTTTATAGCATTCAACAACAGGATTTATCGAAATATGAGATCTACAATTTGTTTGTTTGTTTGCTTTGAGACTTGGTGAGACTTGGTTACCCCTGAAACACAATCAGCAGGTGTCTGTAAGACTTGGGGTGTCCGAATTGAATTTTCATTGGATCCTGGAGGGCCCAAGCGTCTTCAAGGTGTTCATCATGGTGATGTCACAGGGCACCTACACCTTTCTGGCGTGCTTTGCAGGCTTCTGGCTCATCTGGGCTCTCATTGTCATGCTCTGCTGCTTTTGCAGCTTTGCCCAGCGCAAACTGAAGCGGCGACGTGAAGAGAGGTTGAGGGAACAGTGTCTGCGGGCCCTGGAGATGGAACCTCTCGACTGCACCGGAGGGGTTTATCCTCAAAGAGAGCCCACTCAATTCTGTCCACCACTTCAAATGATCTCTCCACAGGTACCTGTGAACCACACCCTGCCTCAAGGAAACTGGACCATTCCTGATGGTAAGGAGTTCAAACCAAAATTATAAAATTATAACTGAAGGGGGCATGTATGGTTCAACCTCACTTTTTTTGTCCCCCCACTTTCTTGAAAGTAATCATTACTTTTCAAACCATGTAGAAGACCCCATGAAATCAAATATTATATATATATATATATATATATATATATATATATATAGTTTTGAGACTATTCATGTTAAACACATGCTATTTATGTATGTTTGTGTGTGTACATAAAAGTACTAAAATTAGTCTAACTAAATGTTAAGGAGATATATGCATGCAATGGACCAAAAATATTACCTCATCAAAGGACCAGCCATTCTATCTGCCTTTTTGTTCCAACTCAGTACTATTTTGGGTATATACAAACTTCAAGCCTTTTTAAAACTTTCTGAAATTTCTGTCAAACCACCATCTAAATGTAAAGTTGGAATTATCTTTATCTTCCAAATACGGATTAACTGACTCTAATGACCAACAAAGAGGAGGCACCATCTTTATTACCTCACTATATAATAAACCTGTTGTGTTTTATCACCATTGCCAAAGTCCCAAAGGACCCTCTCATGAGAGCTTAACCACAAACGTCCATACCTCACACAGCTCTGGGCGCCCAGGCAACATTCTTTCATATATGACATGGTAACAGTGAGTCTTGTGTGGGCGTTGTGTAGGCAGAAGAGCACAGGAGTGAGCTAGCAACAGCCAGAGACAGGCTAATCATGTGCCCGGGCAGACAGGCAGACTGCCAGAGATGGCTCCTTGGCCATGGGCGAAGAATGTCCCTTTAAACCTGTGCCAGACACACAGGACAGATGACCACACATTAATATGGGGCCCAAGTAATAAGTCTTCTCATAAAAGAGTAAGAGTCAGAAAGAATTTGGCTCTTAAAGAGACACCACTTCAAACTACTGACTACTGTACAACAAGCTTATTATGTTCATTGTGATTCTGTTGGCACTGTTTTAGATGGATTTGATATGATTTTAATGGTCCTAAAGAATTTCTGGTCCCACTTTATATTAGGTACTTACTGTTTATATACATTAAAAAGCATTTAATACATTAAACTTAATGTGTACATACATGCTGTTTTGGTTTCATACATGCTGTTTCTGACTCCATCATAACTGCTTTCATATGATTCTGAATTCTGAGAAAGCAAGTAGGGTTAGAAGAACACAACTCACCAACAGTCCTGCATCAGAACAAATAATTGAGAGGAGCCAATAACGGAAGTGCTGCCCCATAGCACTACTAGCCCCAAAGACTCAAATGGTACTTTGCAGTTAGCTTTCATCTTGCATTCTGGCAAAAAGCACAGCAGATAGGGGAAAAACACTTCTTGTCATCCGCCAAACACATTCTTATCTCTGACCTCAATATGCTGATTTATCACTTCTCCACAGGAGAAAATCTATCCAGGCATTCATCTTTGAATGAGATGTGACCTTGGAGAAAATGATTAAAGCTCTGTAGTTCTTCCCTTCCCCATGTTAAAATATACAAAGCCCATACTTAAAATGCCCCACGTCCTCTGATAACTTGATTTGCATATGGAGGTTGTTCATGTGGTAAGAAGTTGTCTTAATATTTTTTTAATAATGTGTGTAAACCGTAGTTATTAGACACCTGGTTCAAAGTGGAGCCAGAAATTATTTAGATTTAGATTGTATCACAATCTTGGAAAACAGACAGGTCTGTTTTATCGTTGAGTAATAAGTCAATATGTTGGAACCATATGTTTTTTCTCAGCAGACACAGATGTCTTTGGGAAACCCCCTTGCTATGAAGAAGCTGTCTTGATGGAGGACCCGCCACCACCTTACAGTGAAGTTTTGGCTGACCCCAGAGGTGGAACATACACCAAACCCTCAGGCAGGTCCAGGGAGCACCAAGAGTCAAAGACCAGCAAGCTGACCCCAGTGACCGTGTTCCCTGAACATGGCTACTCCTCCCTCATACGTCTACCTTCGACCAGAAGATGGGATTCACTTGAACACCTCCTGTCCACCATGGACCTCAACCATAACAATCTGCCCGTAGAGCCCCCAGCCTCCGCAATTGCCACGATGCCTCGTGAGGGCCGGACTCACCTGGACTTGGGCTTGCGGAACCTCAGAGGTCTGGATCAGCACTATGGTTTGCCTACAGCCTTTCCCCTTTTGGGCAGAAGCACAGCAGTTTGAGCCCCTATTTTTGATGCAAAAATAGACTTGCGGACCACTTGAGATTAACATTTACATTGCTGAGTCATACTTGGTCAGAGGAGTTTTTGGTTCTTATCTATTTTGGGGTCCAAATAGGGTCATGATGATTCAGCTTTGCCTCTGTATTGTATCCAAGAGAGAGTGGTTTACTGTAGATCCATCATCTTCTCTTCTCACTCATTTTCGCTCTCCCTTGCTTGCTCCGTGGCATCTCTGCCTGATGCAGAGCAGCAGCTATTATGTGAATGCTGTTGCCATGGCTCCTGCGAGCTGTCTGCAGCCCACCAACGCCTTGCCCCTCACATCCTCTCTTCCTCACTTCTCATCTGTGGCTCACTGATATAATACAAATGACATTTCAAATCCTGTCTTTGTAACCCAGGGTAGATAGAATATAGCAAAAAAAACTGTTGTACTGGTTGTACTGTAGCTGTGCAATGCTGCTGAACTGTACATAATGTCATTTTATAAACTGTGAAATAATATGGAAAAAATATGAAATCTTTCGATGTACATGTTTTTTTCTTTTAGACTCTTTGTGGGATTTTAGACTTTTTGTGAATCAAATCTTCACGGTAATCATTCAAAAGCAAATTCTCAAAAAGGTTCTTTGAAACTGCCTGGAAAATAATTTTGGGAAAAATCTTTTGGGAAGATGTCCCCCACAGCTTTCAATTCATTAGTCCATGCGGGTAACACAGAGAGGCTGCCTTTAATTTCTAGTCAATACTACTACCCTCTTTTTTACTCTTTCAGAATCACTGTATAAATAATGATTTCTTTTCCAATAACATTAAACCTTTTAAAGTGCTCAAATGAAAGGGCAAGAATCAAGAATGTCATAATATTTTCATACAACACAATGTTGCTTCATTTCACTCCCTGCTCTGTCACGGCTATAACATTCTGGACTTCCTCCTTTTTTAACAAACTGTATTCACATTGGTGCTTTTCTGGATTAGACTAGCTGAAACCCTTTAGTAGTACAGCCTGTTATTTATTATCATTGTAGTGAGTGCTGCATTGTGAAAATGCTTTTATTTTTTCCTGTATTGCCATTATTTACCATTATTCTTCAATGCCCTTAAACAACTCTACCTCAATCCATCTAAAGCCCGTCTTTGTCATTTTCCCATGTAACATTGCGTTCATGCATGCACAAGATGCTTTCAAATGACATTTGATTAAACTGTGATTATATGTGCGTAAGCAATTAGTGATATATATAGGCAGATACTTGGCATCATGCTTTTACTACATCATAGTGATGTCTTTGGTTCATGGCAACTATGAAATGTTTAATTGTGCAGCTATTACTATATCACCTAAAAATAACAGACCCATAAAGCAATTGTTGAATTCACTTATTTTAACTGTTGCACAAGACATACTAAGTCCAAATTATATGTAATTATACAAATTATATAATTCAAAGGTATATGACAATAAGAAAGATCATATTAATTACTCATCAGATTTAAATTCTAAAAGCATAGAGGATAAGGTGTTGTGGATGTTAAAATAACAATGGCAGGTTGATAAGGGCAACAGTGGCCAAATGGATTCTTCTGAAAATGGAAAAGAATGACCATTAATTCTGAAGTACACCTCACTCTCTGTTTAAAAAAGACAGAATGTACTGTGGCCAAACAGCCAAATGTTGATCAGTTCACATTATTGCACAGGCTAAAATCCAACATTGCACAAAGACAATCAATGAAATAATAAGTATAATAATAAGTATATGCTTTGCAAATTTATTGCACCTTAATCCAAGTCATTTTAAATCATTCATTTAAACATGATGTATGGCCCAAACGTATGAAGAGTTTAATAGAGAAAAGGGTTGTTTTTAATATGAGTGTTTTGTCTCTTTTGCCATCTGTTTTCATTTATTCTGTTACATCACAATGAGGCACCTTTCTTCCAGCAATGTGTTGCTAAGCGACCGAAGCAGAGTGTGTGAATCTGTTTACATAGATGAAGGGAACAGTACCATCTCTCCACTGAGTACACAGCCTTCTCACATCCACAATGATGAGTGAATTGCGGTCTATAAATATAAATGAGCATATTTGAGACATTACATATCAAAGGTAGCATTTTCAACAAAAGCCATCAGGTACTTTCCATAATAGGGTGCGAAAATGTGGTGTCTTATTGCATGTTAAAGCATCAGAGACACTATGTTTGGGTGTGCAAACAATTTCATGTTGGATAAACTAATAGCTGACATAAAATCAGATGTATTTTAATATTTGGCCTCACCTCAGAAGTCTTGACATTCTTAACTACATTCAGCAATTAAAATCATGCATGTCAAAGTCAAACAGTGTAATGATTTTGACAATCTGTTACAATGATATTCAGTTAATCATGGTTAACCAAATTATTATTACCAAAAACGCAACGGCCACAGCAACACTGTTACAGCAGCCCAACTGAGTAATAGTTCACAGTAAATTTGCAACCCTGGCTTTTATGTGATTTGATATATTCTGTCTGTTTCTTAATTTGCTAATTGTTGGAAAATAACTTTATAAATAGTTTTATTTCCTTGATTTTTTTGTGTATGAAGTTGTTTTTCTGTAAGAGCACAACTGTCACAATTTAGATTCAACCTAATTTTGAATTGACAAAATTTGCAGTTCAGATCCTAGTAAATGCATTGTCTTTGTCACATGACCTGTGAATAGCAAACTGCGAGTGTACCATGCAATGTTTCCATAGCATGCAAAATGTGCTTTAGTGTGGAAACACAAATGGAGCTGTGTTTTCATTTAGAGCTGCTATGTATCTCCATATTTTTTGGTTTAGTTTTTTAAAGTTTTTGGTTTGTTTTCTTAAAATATACACAGAACACAGACTGGGCCAGCTGCCAATGAACTCAATATCTTGATAATAAAACTGAGGTACAAAACCTTACAGCAGTACGTTTACTTTTCTGTCTGTTTTGTTTTACACAGAGAAAAACAAAGTTTTCTGAAGGATTTAAAGTCTTTTATTAACATACATAAGCACATAGCATATCACAAAAATCTTGTGCTTGTTTCAAAAACAGCTTGTGAGGGAAGCGGACAGAAATAGGAAGAGATAAAAAATTATTATTAAAAAACAAGAGAAAACTTTGAGGAGTTGCTAAGCCTTGCTTTAGGGGGCAAAGAGGAAATGATTGTAGTAGAACAGTAGTATTAATAGTAATGATAGTAGAAGTAGTATTGTAGTAGTCTCCTAGTAGTCTGAGGGAGAAAGATTAATAATCACTACTAAGGAGGTTGGAGGGTGAACAAGAGTTACACTGAAGTCATTTTAAAAGGGGTGGAGTTACTGTTAAAGATGCAGGTCACTGCATATCAAAAATCACCATCTTTCACACTGAGCAACCTTTTCTCCTTTCTCACCCAATCCAACCACATGCCAACTCATACATTTCTCATGGGTTATAATTTAATACAATTATGAATGTAATTTTATTAGTGACATAGTAGAGGTTACATGAGCACAAAATCAGCACATAAGGTATAGATATTTACAGAACAATACTACATTGGTTTAGTCTTATTGCTGAATTCATTGTAACATAAAACCAAGGTGCAATAATGAGGTGACCCATAAAATGATCAGACTGAGGAAGACAAAGGACAGTGGGTGGTGGTAACTTGTGGATCAGAAAAACAAAGATTACAGGTTGAGTCATGATGTTGGTCAGATAACCTCTTACCTATTGTGCCCTTGACCAAGGCGTACAGGCCCCCAGGAGATCACCAGGGGGTTTGTCCCTGCAATTATCTTTGAGTGAAAAGTGTTAGTGTTACTATAGTAAGTAACAATTTACAAATCCTATTTCAATGAAGGGTTTATAATAACTTGAGATGCATAAAAATCCATAAAAAAATTGCAGGATGTTTATTTATGAGCTGGTCACGTGACTCAGAATTAAGTCCTGGATTAGGCATGACTAACTGTCACAACAAAATATTACACAAAATGCTAGGACAATATGGTCATATTAATATCAGATTTAAATTGTGGGGTACAGTGGCTTGAAATAGGTGATTAAAAGTGGTTTCTTTACACATGGGACTGACCTCACTTTGGACCGTGTAATTCATTTAAAAGCATATTAAAATTATCTCCACAGTAACTTAAGGCCAGAAACATACTCTGTGACGTGAACGCAAAAACTTCTAGCCTCACAAACTTTGGTGCACTTGCCAGTGCATGCTAAAATGTGTTAGAATGCAATTCACAACACAACATAAGCGTTGCATTTTCAGCATTGCCACTAGGGGTGCTACAGCAGCTATTAGCATAAACTGATCATAGAAGATTAATCACTGTCCGGGCAGAGCAACAGTTTAAGAGAATCTTGGAAAGCAAGTTAGTGAATGTTTACAGCTAGCTACTTGAATAACATCTATGTTTTAATGGGCCAAACATTTGAAGGAGGTTCGTTACAACATCAGTAATGTAAAAATGCATGTTAAGCACATCTCACGGTACCACACTTGCAATGCACTGGCTCAGAATTTCTTTCTGCGTTTACGTATTTTTGTTAAGTATATTTCTGGCCTAAGCTTCACCAATAACAAGAAACTTCTTGCCTATTTTCGTTAAACTAGATGTATACACATGTACATTATATGTATGCGCACACACAAACACACTGCCAAATCTATAACTAAAAATATTCCCAACTGAGTCAACTACAAACGTTATTGCCTAAATTTCATAACAAATCAAAGCACGTTCTATTGTAGTTCCGAAGAATTTCAGAATGCCGTTGTTTATACACATTATCTCATATGTAGTCAAAATATACATATGCCACCTGGCTCTAAAACCTAAAAGGCTGTTATACACCAACACAGTGTGAAAAGTCAACATACTGGAAATAATTGGCACAACACAAAAATGATCACATAAAACCCCGTAACTTTTTTGAATGCTAAATCTGAGTGTTGTGGCACTTAACTAAAGCTAAAATCTAGTTTTGACGTGCCATTTGCTTTGTGTAAAGTAAGGGTTAAACCGGTTAAACTGAGTCATCAAAGCAAAGGCCCCTCTGGGCATAACACTCAAACACACACTGTGGGATTCAAATAAGCAATGCACCTATTACCAGCCTAACCAGCTAATGCTGTTGGTTTCGAGTCCTATCACGATCACATACTTGGTTTGGAGCTGTTAACTTGATGGGACTTTATTTAAAAAGATCTGATATATAACTAAAACTGAACGGTCTAATCTGTTACTACCTACACCTGTTAAGCACAGGGAGTCGATAGAACACAGATGAGCGCTAGATAATCACTGTGCTATACTCAGCAAAAAAGAGAAAATGAAATAAATAATGAACACATTCACGCGCACGTACACAAACCGGGAATGCTCATACCCATTGGCATCTTTAACAATAACCCGAGGCCTTTTCTTCGGTGGCTAACTTTTTTTTGCTAAAACATTTTGATGCAAGACTTCTGTAATGTTTGTAAAATCAGTTTTCTTTGCGGTTTCATCTCTGTTGCTCCTAATCGTCATCTTCCATCACGGGGTCTGTATCCCAGCATGTGATGTCGATTTCTGTGGCAAAATAAAGACTCAAACATTATTATGTGATATTGGTGATATGACAAGTAGAAATCATTTTGTTTCCTTTTACATTTACATTACATTTACATTTAGTCATTTAGCTGACGCTTTTATCCAAAGCGACTTACAAGTGAGGACAATGAAAGCAACTTTAGTTACAATAAGAGGCAACAGTGAATAAGTGTTTCTATTTACTATGTGAATGTTACTAAATTAATGGACTCAAAATGAATGTGTGGTTACAAGAACATTAATGCCTGTTATAAAATTCACACTTAAAAGCTGCAAAGGTGACAAAAGTTGAACTACTTTTTACATAATGCAGCATCTTGTCTGGTCTATAATGGCCAAATGTCTATCTAGCACATGATGCTAGTCTTTACTTCTGGTAAAATGAACCAAAAATATAAATGACTCATAATGTACATAGATATTTATGTCTATTGTTGTACAATAAAATGTTTTAGAATTTTCTTTTGTAGGTTTTAATGAAGTTGCTGTAACTTCACCTGGTGGTTTATTGTAAAAAACTGGCGTCGGGTTCACTTTTGCGGTGCAGTCATCTGACTGGGCAAAATCCTCTTCCTGTGATTGGCTGAAATAGCCTTCACTTGCCTGCAATAAACATACACAAGCAAACAAACAACTGCTTAAGGCTCAGTGCAAACACATACAGTACAATTTGTACATAGTAAAATGTTGCCATCTGGTGGCAATGTAAATAAACCACAAGTGGCTGCTGACCTGGGTCCCTTCTTTAAGCAGCGTGTCTCCATTGGTCAGTAGCAGCTGTCCGTCATCCAGGTCCTGGCTGTCAGATCCAGAAGCATGCTGAAGCGCCTGCTGGTAACTCAGGGTCATCTGGTGGGTTTCAGCCACATTCACCAGACTGGAGGGGTCATCTTCCATAGTGGTGCAGTAGGGGGTGTCGGGGACCTCGTCGAAGCTCAGGAGAGGCTGTGGAAGACTGGGGGAGGAGCCTGCAAGATGAGGCTCTGGGGTGTCTTCCATCAGGTCCATGATGTGGGTGGCCTGGGAAGGAGCTATAGCTGGTGCTGGGCTGCTGTTCCACAAGTCTACCAGGGTGTCATCTGTGTTGACCTGAGGTGGAACACTTTCAGTGGTCTTGGTGAGTCCAGATTCTTGCATTGGAGTTTGCTTTGGAGTCTCGAAGGCTAGAGGAGAGCAGAGGAATGTAAGATATCACATTTATGTTTTTGAACGCAGTTGTATGATGATTAATCAAAATTTTAGATAAATACACCGTATGAATGTGAAAAATGTAACTAAATTTATATTCTTGGTGTGAGACTAAAATAAACTATAAAATATTAAAATAATTTTAAATACATATTTACTTCCCATCCCTAACTGACATGTGTTGTGGCTTTTCAAAGATATCTGTAACCATAGTGCATTGTAATACAAAATAATTCTGATATATACAAATACATAATTATGATTACACCTTTCAAAACAATACTAAATTGTAACATATTATAAAGTATCAATATTATAAAGTTCATATTATAATACACTGTTACTTTTACTTGGTTACAGTTATTTACAAGGTGTATGCATTATAACTACAACATTTCTAATAATATATAAATACAGGATTCTCAGAGCACTTAATTCAACATTCTGAGTAATGTTTTCATAGCTTCATGAAAATATCATAGATATTTACGACTACGGAATGAGCGAAGGGGTGTTGCAAGCTAGGTTTGAACTTGAGTTCCCCACATGAGCACCAGTTGAATATGAATGACTATGCTATGGCCTAGGCAGCTTGTTTTAAAATGTATTCTGTTCTCTGTTGCACTTCTATATGGCCTACAGTAATGACAATTACACAATCTGTTCCACTCTTCTAAACTGACCAGGAGGCAAGACAGAAACTTAAACAACATCATAAAGTTTTTTTCTGTTTTAAAGACCTTACCAAACTCCTTTCGGCTGAAATCCTCTTTTTCCTCCTGAATGGCGATTTTGGGGATCGGAGTGCATCCGGTTGTCATGCTGCGCTCCAGAATTCCTTCAGTGTCGTCGTCTGAGACATCAAAGAAAAGGTAATCTTTAAATGTTGGCACTGAAGTCTCAAACAACCAGATACCAAACAAAACATCCATCACAACACCAATGACAACATTTAAAAAAGTCTGAATGGAGTGCTATTAGGGCAAAACAACAGCAAGCAGTGTTTTGTCTTTTAAAAAGTGCAGTGTCCCCTGGGTACTCTGGGATGGATTGTGCTATCAAAATACAGACATGCCAATGTGAAAACACAACGCACGGCGTGTGCAACACAGTGATAGCAGAGAAATGAAATTACAGATGTACACACAGAAGATGTATTCATGTAGCATGTAGCTGCTCAACGTGCACAAACACACCTAAATCACCAGTGCAAGAATATCTAATATACACTCAGAACAGCACAGAAGCATGTATTGCCATGTACATCTAACAATGTGTCACAGCACTATGGAATGATACATACAGAAACACTAAGGGTTGACCTCTCGATCTCATGACAAGCTAAAGCAAGCTGACGGGTCAAAAAATATTCAATTAATTGAGTTGATTCAAGGGGCATGTAGCCAATAAAGACAAGGTTTTAAATTAACAACGTAACATGCAAACAATATATTATAATGATTTGTCTTGTTTAAGCAATTTCTGAAAACCACAACATGACACACCAGCCCATAGGAAATCTCAGAAGGAAACTCTTTGTCATCTCAGTTGTTTCTCCTAAGCGGCATTAAGATTAAATGGAGGGCAATTAATGCATTCTGCTTAGATTTAAGCCTTCATCTCAGCAGACTATCTGCTTAGATCTGCTTCTCAGATTTTAGTCAGTGATTTCAATATAAACTAAATCATTCCCCTTCAAATTCATCCAGCTGATCCGGGCTACGCTACCCATGTACATTTATAGCTCTAAACTGTCAACAATGTGTCTCATTTTGGGTATTATTTTGGTTTTTCTTAAATAACTTGAAGAAACATCTGAGATGAACTTGATACTTTAATGAGGCATAATTAAGAACTGAACTGAGGTCTGAAAGAGCAACCTGAGTTATAAAAGTTTCTGCTGTGAGGAGCTAAATCATGGTCTGGTACAAAGCGAAACAAAAACACAGACTACCGTGATGCGATATAGTCTTTTTAATGCGATACTATATACAGTATATCACAACTATATGAAGACCTTAACAACATATCAGACAACATATAACAAACACAACTCATGAAAGCAATGCAGAGTAAAACATTTGCTTCGGGCTAGTGACATTCAAACTGACCCAGTTCTGAAAGTGAAATCCAATAAATTAGTCTACATGAGTGTTTAGTCTCTGTAGTGTACAACAATAACTGTGGTCATCATTTGTCCTCGTGTTGCTGTTTAATTCTAGCGAACACATTACAAGATCAACTTCACAACGGGTCACACAATATCACGGTCACACAGGGTCCCCCGCACACAAGCCCTGGGGCTCGGAGACCATGATCACGTGCGGCGCGACATGGCAGGCACTCACAGGTCAAGAGGTCGGCAGGAGGCGCAGGCGCGGCCGCAGGGATCCATCAGAAAGTGCATGAGAGGAGAGGAAGGGGGAGATGAGGAGGGGTAACATTGGTAAGATTTAACCAGTTCATCCTAACAAAAAGAATTTTTTTATCTCAGTCATCCAAACGTCCATGGCATAGCTTCAGAATTACAAACTGAATGTTTCCTGTGTAAAATACAAAATTAACGAGAAACAAGTACAAAACACATATACTGACTATGGACCCAGATAAGATGGCAATGTGGATCAAATAGTCTTCTTGAGAAAGATATGGACTGGGACACTAAGATGGCCGCAGTGTGGTTAGTACATAAAGTTACTTAAAATGGGATGTAAGAGTTAGGGGAAGCCCTAAAAACCGCTCCAGGGTGGGACAATTTTCCATTCATTGGCCTCAACGATTACAACTGCCATTCAATTTTCTTAAAGGGATAGTTCACCTAAAAATAGAAAATCTGTCACTATTTACTCACCTTCATGTCATTTCAAACTCTAATTATTTTCTTTCTTCAGTGAACACAAAAGAACACAAAAGAAGAAAATCTGTTTGAAATCTGAGCCCTGCAATGGAAGTTTTAATGAATAACAATTTGCATTTAACTGCTGTTCTTTAGCTTAGCTATTGTACGGCTTTAGATGACTTATTGTTTATAGCACACAAATAGTACTGATTAAATCTGTCTGTCTACATCTGCTGTGGTTTGTTTCTGTGTGTCAGGTCACTGCAGGTCTCTCTGCTTGAGAACTTGACTGCACTATTAATACAACGCTCTACCAGTTAGCTACACTGCAGAAACACAAACAGGTGACAAAGATGTCATGTAAAACATAAAAATGACATAAAGATGATTAAATAATGACAATTTCTGGGTGAACATTTCCTTTTAGACTAGCACATTTTTCCATAGGAAGAACTGGTTGCATTCTGGTGCAGTGTACTACAGAGTGAATGCTTTGAAAAGTGCAGTGCTGCAGGGGAAGCCAAAAGAAAACCGGTAATTCAGTGAAGTGGGTGACTACAGGCCAGGCTGGTGACCTGGTGAGCCTGTGCTAATGCAGTGGCTCTCAACAACATCTATCCAGTACCTACCAGGTGAACCTGGCTGCCGCCGTGTAAAGGGCGGAGTGCGAGAGGGGGATGGGCTGCAATCGGATGGACTGCGCTGCTGCCTCAAGAATGGACTGTCCAAGCGGCCTGGTAAACAGCAGACAGGACCATCGTGTGGGACACGCGGACACCCACGCACATACACAGAACGACGCACACAAATGTGACAGAGAAAGACCAGACCAGACAGACAAGAAGAAGGAAATACAGGATAGAAAGGGTGGAAGAAAGGGTGGAAAAAAGAAAGATAATAGTTTGGCCGGGATGGTTGGAGGTCAAAAATGGTCATCCAGGATCATCAAAGAGATGGAAATGATGGAAAAAGATGTAGCAACAAAAAGTATGGAATGAAAAAAGAAAAAGACATTAGTGAAAAGTGAGGAAAGTGAGGTGGACAAAGAGACAGAGAGCGAGAGAGAGGTAAGAAAACAGCTGTTAGTGTGATGAGTTCACGCACTTTAAACATACAGTAGAAACTGTTTGTGTGCTGGTACTCTTCAATAACAGACGATGACGAGAAGTTGGACATTCATTCCAACGCTGAAAAATGCTATGATCTTATGTAAAGCATAAAATAAAGAATCGCCCAGTTAAAGTACTGCATTGTTGGGCGGGTTCACACAGTTTGTTGCAATCCTAAATGGCACCAATTGTACATACCTGCCAATAAAACACTCATTGGAATTGTTTCAGAAGTCAGGGCACAAAATAAAACTTTAAATATATGACTTATGAATAAAAATAAAGACAAAATAAATCATGTTGCTAAGCATGTTGCTAAGCATGTTGCTAAGCTGGCGAACTGGTATTCTAATAACAATAAAAATGCATGGCATACACAAATTTAGGTAAAACAGTTCATTAGAATCCTTACAAAAACAGTGTGAACAAGGTGGTTTGCCGGGACTCTTCCACTCTGACTAGCTGACAAGCGCCCAAAGCCTCTAAAACCATCAAACCAGCCTAACCCATCTGGCCAGGCTGAGAGACCTTTCTTGACTCTATACGCCATCACAGACAGATTATTTCATAGAGCTTGTCACAATGCTTTCTGGGATTGTTTTATGCATAAATAACACTGCCTTAAAATTTGGCCAAAGCAAGGTTTAAGGCAGCACAATGTCTCTCCTCACTTTTGGAAAGGCCTGGAACTCGTGTGAGTGTGAAATATGGTAAAGATTTTGGAAACAGAAGCAAATTGAAATGTGGAGTGCTTTACCATCTTCCTTTAAAAATATATGTTTAGAAACTTCTTTAACCTCTGATCACTAACACAAAAACTAAAAATCTAAAGTGATCTGACCCCCCGGTATGATTATCCAGAGCTGTTATTTCAGCTCTGAGGCAGATGGTCTCCACTTGAGCTGTGTTGTTTAATTAAATCACATGACATATTGAGGGACAAGTGAGAGACAAGCAGCAGGACAAACAGGGGCTTAGGATTTAGCATCCACACCCTTCTTTACCCATTTCTGCCCCATGGTCTTACCGGTCCTGTGGGTGGTGACTGGTGAGACGTCCACGCTGTTGGCCATCGCCCTCTCTCTCTGCTTAAAGAACTCCCGCGGGTTGTCAGGCCTCTGAGCAATGATGGCTGCCGCCTCCTGGCACCCAATTAGAACAGAGAAAGGGAGATTAAACAAAATGAAGTTTATTAAACAGTTAAATAGTTCTAAATAGGCTCTGATTGAATGAGCCCTAGTCAATACAGTTAATAAACTGCCAAGCTATAAACAGTAAGCTATAATCAACTGTAAACAACCTGCAGCTAAGATAATGCAAACTACATTGTTTATTGCATGAAAAACCGTTTATTGCAATTATTAGTATTAATAAATGTAATGAAACATCGGTTTATTTTATCATATTGTTGACACTGTTGTACATTACATTACATTCACATTTATGCATTTGGCAGATGCTTTTATTCAAAGCAACTTACATTGCATTATACTACACATTGATTCGGAGTATGTGCAATCCCTGGGATCGAACCCATGACCTTGGCATTGTTAACGCCATGCTCTAACCACTGAGCTACAGAAAAGCCATATAACATATGGCTATTTGCCGTATAACATACGGCTATGCTGTATAACAGCAACAATCCACATGAGTACATTAGAGTGATTTTATCACAGCTAAAGTAAGTCTCTTTTCATCTCTGTCTCTTTGCAGCTATTTGATACAGACTGTATCATTTCTGGAGTTGCATCTAACCCAGACTTTCTCACTCACACTCTTACTGTTAGGCATGACACAATGTCCCATTAATTGGTTTAATTTGCACTGCTTACACTTTTCTTAGCACACTGCATGTTTATAAGACTATTTTAGACCCTGAGGAAACACAGATTTAACACAATTATAATTGCAGTGATAAACTATAGCTGCAGGTAAACAGGGTTCTGCATGAGGCTTTATCGTTGTAATTTGTCACACTTACTAACACTGACTGCACACACACTAAATACTGTCCTGAAACAACAAGAGGATTCCCGCTGACCCACATGTAAACCTCAGTAGAATATCTGTCTTCACAACATCAGTCTGCCCCACATTTCCACTGTTTACAGCAGGACTGGCTTAGTTTCCTTCCATTTAAAGCACTAATTGGAAAAATGAAGTGATGGCCCTCAAAGCTCCATGTGAACCCACCTCAACCTCTGATTCCTTCTTCTCCAAGCCAGGGTCTTCATAGCTGGGTTCTGTCTGCAAAGAAAATAAACATTCATTAATATCCATGACCAGCAGAGGGAAGCACATATCTTTTCTGTAATAACAGTTAGATGTGTAAAATTGTTTGAAACTGATTTAGTTAACAAATTACTAGTAAAGTAAGTTTGATTTTGTATAAAACTGCTTAGAGATGTTTCCCCCTTTTGATATAAGCAAGCTGCCACTTATAGGTCACTTTTATCCCAAGCAACCTCAACTACAAAATTAGGTGGGCACTCATGGGCAGTGATGGCTTAGTCATGGCTTGAGGGGATCAAACCAGCAACCTTCTGCTTACCACCCATGGACCATCATGCATCTTCAAAAATGTGAATTATTCAACCTGGAAATGATCTTGGTTTACTGTATGCAGAGCACACGCACTCTTACAATCAAGGGTTGATTCCTTGACCTCTCTTTGGCCTCCTCTTCCTCCTGCATCTTCTTCCTGTATTCACACACAAGAAGAAAACAGGTTATATAAGTAGCGTAACGCTGATGATCAGCTGTGGTGAGCGCTGTGGTTGGTTTCTCACCTGTGTTCCTCGATCTGTTTCTCCCTCTCGCGATATCTCTTCTCACGTTCCTCCTGCTCTTTCCTCTCCAGCTCCATCCTCTCTGCTTCAAAGCGCTGCCGTTCCTCTGCGGCCTTCTTCCTCTCCTCCTCCTTTCTTATCTCCTCTTCCCGCTTGAACAAAACACACACGCCAATCAAATCTCCATCAAATTAAATTACTGCCGCAACATTACCACAATGTTATCTAAACTGATTTATTGCACTGTAATGTAATATACAGTATTTTTTCGTTTGAAAAAAAAATTTGTAACACTTTATTTTAAGTGTTTAAGTTTATTTACAGTGTAATTATATATTTATATTATTACTGTGTATTACTGAATAATATTAATTACCAACATGCATTCACTATTGCGTTCCATTTTAAGCCTCTGTCTGGTCATTACTCAAATAAGCAAATTTGTGACACTGACCATTGACCTAACAAAAGGTCTCATTTCCTTACTCCCATTTGGCATGTTTAATGATTTGTAACATTCTCAAATCATGCTGGAATAACATGGATCAAGTTATGCACAAATTTGTGGAGTTCGGCGATTGAGTGCATGCTTGGATAAGTAAAAAAAACAAAAACATAAAAATTCTGAAACATTAGATTTTCAGCCTTTTCCACAAATGTTTATTACTTGGAATAAATGCAAATTTGAAAAAGGTGCGAGATTTGGTCTCAGATGTTTGGACCCACTGTAGAAACAAGGCAGTAAGATACAGTATTAAAAGCTCTTAGTTTTATAGTTATTATGATGAATAACCATTTAACAATGTGAAACATCCAAGAATTTTATCAGCTACACAGTAATGTGCTAGCACTGTTTACAAGGGTCTGTTCCCATCTCGAAGAGTTAGTCAGTTAAGTGTCTTTGTACCAGAAACCAAAGAAATCAATTTTCTACCTTGGCTTGTTCCCAGAACTCTTCTCGATTGATTTTCTTCATCTCGATCTCTGCATTTGTTTTCTGGTAGGTGGTGCCCTATGGCCAGGAGGAAAAGAGAAAGAGTGAGTTCTGGCCATTTTAATAGGACAGCCAGCTAAATGACAGATGTTGATCCAAGTGAGGCATTATGGGGACAGCTCGCTTCATCACCAAATAAAAAGAGAGCCAGAGATATACACACATACTTTACAGCAGGATCAAAAAGCAGGGTTTATAATTTTACACCAACATTATCCGCATGATTATCCGATGACCATACACTAACTACGTTAAGTGAAGTATATAAATACAAGAAATTATGTGCACAGTATACAGATGTTCAGATAAGTAATCAAAAAGAGCAGAAAAGATCTTATTTTAAGTGTGTGAATCAACTCTCTATTTTGCACAGAACAGAGAGATTCATTGTTTTAGTTCCTCTGCATCAACAATGCGACTCTCTAAGCAAGAGCACTTACATCTAAAAACAGCAACAAGGCTGTACCCTTGTGTCAGACATCACACTAATAGAGAGCCATTCACAGACAACTTGATTTGACCCCTTTCCAGTAGAATCCATATGGACACACACACACACACACACACACATATATATATATATATATGCATATATGCCACCAATCACGCACAACGTGCTCTGCGTTCTCCTCATCTTTCATTCGCAGTCGGCTGAGAACTGGGCTGGTCACCGGAGCCGTCCCATTGGTCAGCCTCTGTCCAATGGCTGAGGGGTCGATGTCGTCCATGCTGCTGGCATTGATGATGACGTCGACACCCTGGTGGGAAAACAAGAGTATCATTGCTCCTCACATCACCAGGCAGCAGCATTAACCATGCATTTAAATTATAAGCACTGTTTTGAGTCACTGTGGTATACGGGCAAATGTGATTATCACAATGACTGTAATGTGTGTGTGAGTGTAATGAGAATGTCAACACAGATATTTAAATAGTATCTCTGATTTAAGCTTTAGTAGCAAGCATTACTTTGAAGGGCATTACATTGGTGAAGTTCAGTTCATTTCTACAAATCAATTCAAACTGCCTATTTCGAATCAAAACTCTCATTTTAATTTTTTTAAACAAAAAATGAAATGATCTGCTAGTGTCATTACTCACAAATGTTCAAAAGTCCACCTTAACATAAGCAAACAATGTTTGGAGGTATATAATATATATTTTTAACTGTGTATTTGTCTATTAATGCCTATAACAAAAAATATTCTTGCTGATGTCCATTTGGTGAAAATCAGTGTTGAAAACATACTGTTTTCACTTTTTCAGCTTTTAAAGCTGTTTCATTAAATAAGATTTTTTTTTTCATTAATCCCTCAGCCTTTATTTTACATGTACATAAAGATGATAAAGGCCCATAAACATACATACATCAATTTCTACATTTTTATTTAATGATTAATCTGTTACTTAATGAATTATGAAGTCAACAGAGTCTTGCATATTAAAAAAGATGAAAGAATACCAATTAGCATAATTATATTTAGAAACAGAACTGTTGCAAAAAATTATTCAACACATTCAAATGGAAAGTAAATGCAATTAGACGTTTCCTAAGATAATTAAAGTCTTCTTTCTGCTTGTCAGCACACAAGAGTGTGTGCATGAGCATTAGAAGAGTTACAGCTGTACCTCTAACTAAGCTTTTGTAAGCACATCAAACAAGCGTATCTCGTTTTTGCATGTTCCTCTGAGCCAGAGAGCAGAATTTTCAGGCTACATGAAAACTGCCTTGAGTTATTTCAACTCAAAAGAGCAGCTCATAGCTTGACTGGCACTTTAGATCAATTCTTGATAAACAGTCTCACTTTCAGTTTCAAAAGCACAGTCTTCTACAACGACCTTGGTCGTCTTGCTGAGGTTTCGGGAGATTCTCTACCTCAATACCTCTATTCTTTCTCCCTCACCCACGCACCCGCGTTGAAGAGATCGAGCACTTTGAAAAGCTGAGCGGCCCTCTATTCAGAGCTCTCAAACAGACAAACACCTCTGACACAATAGCCCAGAAGAGGACTACGTTAGTCATCTAAAAACATCCTCTGTTGCACATTACCAGCTGTTAGGTACACGTATGCATGCATGCAGCCGACCCCCAAGGACTCTATAACCCACCAGTATCACTTATGATTTGCTATTATCTGCTGGAAAACATGACTGAATTCCAGCAAAGCCTGAAATTGCATGCGGTTAATTAATGCTGTACTGCATGCGCAAAAAAAACTGGTGTTAATAGGGTGGAGATGGTCGTATTGAAAAGCATTGTGATGGCGAGCATTCAATTTTCAATGTCTGAAAACTGCCATTTTGAACCTTTAGTGTAATTTTTAATGTTTTTGTAACCTAATGGAAATGTTAGGGAAACATTCTTACAACCCAAAAGCTGTTAGCTGGGTTTAAAGTACTGTGTCCTGATGATTTACTTTTTTAAGTCCACAGTAAATATTGTCCTTATTTGTAACAATGATTCTAATTCATATTTCTAATTTTGAGGTAAAATAGGTCACATATTTGACTGTAATATCACAAAAGATTACCTACAACAAAGCTATTACCACAATTTTCATCACATACACAGATGAGAGATGATGTGCAAATGACAGGGAGGTGATGTAGGCTGGAGATGGCTCATTACCTAATCGAGAAAAGGAAGAAAAAGACGTTGGTTTTACCTTGGCAAGACCCACCTGGAAAAACTCGGCTATGGTGGCGACGTGGCTGGCGCAGGCGCACTTCCTGGCATCAGGCACATCTTCACCAACCTGAACACACATTGTCATGCATGCATTTATTACAGAGTACAACTGTTGTGCACAGTGTGTGAGGGTACACTTCAGACTTTTGGGGTTTAGACTATTTAAGCTTTAAACTAAATTTTACTGCAGACATTATGTGTTTCCAGGGAAGCAATGTTCTCCAAGAGACACTCTTTAACGACTCAGCGAAAAAGTAGATTTCTCTCATCAGCGCTTATTCAATAGAACTCATACTCATAGAATTCAATATTAACATAGTGGCACAAAGACAAAAGTATGAAACCAGCAAAATACAAAAAATGCTGGGTCATTAAATGGATGTGATGCTGAAAAATTTATTTAATGCAGTATGTTTCTGTATTGTGCTTTAGTCATTTTGATTGTGAAGTATTTTAATGAACTCCAGTACATTGGTGCTAGCTTTGAACTTGAAAAAGGTTCACCTAAATAAACCAATCAGCAAACTAATAAAAACGGTCTGGAGCCTTTGAGCCTTTTTTTTCTGTTCTGAGAGAGATTTTCCACTGACTGTTTACGTTCCGACTTATCTTTACACATCAAACCAGTAATGTAGGCCCATAAGCCCCAAACAGCACAAATACAGAACCTTTTTTTCTATTTTAGTGATGGATCTTGCGAGTAACAAGTGACAAAGTAGCAAATTCACAACCACATTCAAACTTGTGGGAACCAAACGTAGGCGGGTGTTTGTAAGCTCATGTATTGCGTGTCTGATTCAAGGGTGACACTGAGGTCTAATGCAGGCAGACAGACTTTGTTGTTACGTCGGCTGTTCTAACTTTGTTGACCTCTGTAGCTAAAGTGCTCTTGCTAACGGTTAGCAAAATGCCAGTGTCCTCGAAGGCAGACTGTGACGTCATCTCACCCAGTTTATGAGGACGTAGCGCGGCAGGGATGCGTTGGGCTCCCTCAGGCTGCAAAAACCGTACATTATGCGGGTGTTGTCGAAGGTGACTGCGATCTCTGCCAGGCCGCCATCTGTCAAACACACAAATCATATAATTTATACATACAGTGTCATAAAATTGTGAAATATTGTGCAGTAGTCTTTAAAATAATTAATAATTTAAAATTTTTACCTTTGAAACTATTTAAGACTTTATTTAAAGCCTTCTCTATGCCTCCTACTCATTTTGTTTGTAACCATGACTGATTGGTTAGTTACCGATTTTCCTGAGAGGTGTGCGTGTGCCAATAACAAATTAAAAATTCAGCTGGGACACAAGAGTCAGATACTGACAGGTCTCTGGAGAGAGTTGGACAGACATAAATCTTACACACGCATACACAAGTCTGGTGGAAGGTTCTTACTGTTCCGGAAAGAGGAAATTATAAAAAGCGGCAGACACAGAAACCTTTTTTAACCTCACAAACATTCAACATGCATGATTTCAATTTGCAAATCAAAATTTCAATTTCAATTCAATTTCCTCAAATCCAGATAAACTAAACTGATCTATGATGTGCCAATCTAGAGTCATTTTGACACTCTTGATTATATTTTATCCCATATTTATTTCAACAATGTAAACTTTGAAAACCTTGCCTGAAACATCCTAAGTATGATATTTGTAATATTTGTCATGCAAAATATCTCATGTTTGAGTAAGTCTTGCTATGCTTTATTTGAAAAATGTATTGTTTAAGCTATTTATATTTTCAACATCACTAATCTTTATCAACAGTAATTAGAAGGAAGAACAGTTTTAGACTCACGTTTAAACTGTTCTGCATTGTGTGGTTACTGTATGATTTAAAGTATTGACTAATTATTGAAACTGCAGAAATTAATCAAGTAAAGCATTTGTGGTTTGGATACAAATTTATTCTTAAAAAATGATTTCCATAAATGTATGTGAATGCAACAGATGGTTTATCCATACTCTCTGAATAAACATAGCAGGAAATTTCTTGTAAACAGACTTCCCACGACCAATGTAATTTTGTATTGTGTCCTCTGAGCTAATCAGCATGGCCCTTAATAACGAGCTCTCCACCAGCCACTGAGTCAATGATTGTCATCAGTGTGAAATGACAGCTTTACCTCCAGCATTTCTGCCACACATGCAGCCTAATGCACAACTGCATTACACATATTACTGTTTGAAAAGGTGAGTTCTGCTTCTGTTTATTGACAGATGTTTATAGATGTAAACTTAGTCTATTTGTTTTTATGGTTCGATACACTGCAAATGAATAAAGACGCAACACCAATGGCGTTAATGTCGCATTTAATGCGCTTGGCCTTTGTCATAAAGAAATCATAGAGTGGCATTCTTTGGCTTAATCACGGTACATCAACAGTGCAAATGAATATCATCAGTCACAACTGACAGTTTTATTGCTTGTGCATGACTAGATTCTGCTCGGTTATTATTAGATCATCTATATTTAGAGAGGAAGTATGTTGAGATGTTGCCTACCTCCCGATGCAGACAGGATTAAATCATTACTGTCGTCTTCATATGTGTATAGTGCCCTGAAAAGAAGAGAAAGACATTTTCAGTAAAGCAACTTTTCAATCAAAATAAACCATAAATAAATTACAGATGAAGTACTCAAAAGCAATTAGGAAAATGCTCATTTAAAATAGATTTTTTTGGTGGTACTTGCCTATGCAAACCCACCACCACAATGCAGGTGTTATGAATGGGTGCCAGTGTGTTGCTATGGTGTTCCATGTAGGTTTTAGCACACTGCTAGGGGGTTTCTAGGGTGTTATGGGTTGTTTCAAGGGTGTTGCTAAGCACCTTAAGTCAAAAGAGCTCATCAAGTCTTTATGAGATTCTCCCTCCTTAGTATTAATATTCATATTAATATATTTTTACTTGTTTGATTGTTTACAATCCCTAAGTATGATTAATAGCTGTCACTAATCAAGCATCTACTTACATGAAACTGAATAAAATAAACTAATTTCCAGCTCAAATCCATGCTCAAAGTAACCTCTTTATGTAACTACAACCTCCCCCAAAAAGCTTTCATCACCACTGTTTTGAGCTAGGGGCCCAAACACATTGAAATGCATACTCATACCATCCAGAGGGGCCAAAGCAGTCCACTCTTGGTCAAGGGTGCTGTTAGCTCGGAGGAGAAAATACCATTATCATCTGTCAAATGAGAGCGCGGTGCAGAGGAATAAAACATGGAACACCAGCCTTCCAACAAATGACAAAACCAAATGTAACGGTAACAATTCCATAGTTCTAAACCAGAAATATTAACGAAGATACAATATACCCTAGCATTTCCCATCTGCAGAGGCTTAAATGTTTCATTCTTTAAATAATTGAGTTAATGATTAACATACTGTAATGCAGAGCTAATCTCATTCCCCCATCACTGAGAAATAATGAGTGGGAGTTTGAAGCCGCGCTAGTAAAAGACAACAAAGAGAAAAATGATTCTACTGCCATAAGCTACAGAGGGAAGCATGCATGGGAAATGGTGAATATGCTGTCTGTCACTCTTTAGTGGAACTGATATGCGATGTTGTGCATATACTGTTCTTCTGTCTAATGAAAAGAGGAAATTTTTGATTATAAGAACTGACCATAGTAGCCTAAAAATCAGCAAAACATGCACAGAATGCTTAGATTTGTGTTCTCCGTGTGTTAGTTTTAGCACATTGCTGTTTGGTTAGCAGGTTCCACCAAGAAAGAATCTAGTCTCTACACACAGCTCTGGATTTATGATTAACCACGTAAAAATTAGTTTGATCACTTTGGAAAATGATAGCACACTTTTCCCCAGCAAGCCAAACAACGTGAGACATCAATCGTGTTCTTACGATAAACATTCAAATAGGATGTTTGTTCGAATTTCCATCTCTAGGAATGAGCAACAGTAAAATTAATGCTTTGCTTTTAAATCACCACTACCAATAGCACTTTTAACAAAAATACTCCAAATGCTCTAAAGATGACTGTTTTTTCTGTTACTTGTAGCAAATAGAGACAAATGGGACTACTGTTGTTTCCCTTTCCCTGACAACGCGGGCCTTGGTGATGGCACTTGGCAATCCAGACTTCTCGAACCTGACACAATCTTCCAGCCCTTATCGGCTTTCATATTGACAGACTCACAAAGAGACACATATTATAATGTAAACATATTATAATGAGTATGCAAATTGTTTGGAGCGCTCATTGCACACTTGACGACAAAGAAACGTAGAATGGAGAAAGAGAACTTTTTTACGGTGCAGTTCTTAAAAATTAATTGAAGCTGGTTGTCGGTGGAACAGGGCGATAGAGTTTATTTGGCTACATATGAAATATATATCTGGTAAAGTGGAGTGTCACAATCCCTCATCTGACCCCATCTTTTAGTGTCATAATGAGAGTCGTTTAATCCTCATTCTCCAAATCATTAATTAAACTCTATAATCAGCTTTAGTAAATTACATCAACCAAAATCACTTCATGAACTAACTGCATATCAGCTACTGCATCAGTTCTTCACAGCAAGACCATTTCATTCGACAAAAGTAAATGACCTTCTGGATTGTAATCGGTCATCAGCATCCAATGAAGTGAGGGTGGCTCATAATTGTAAATTATGAGATATGTGGCTTAGGTAATACTCGTTTACTAATAAGATCTTGAAATGCTAGGGCATTCTGGGTGGTCACTTACTAGCCCAAGATAAAAAAGCCAACCTATATATCTAATACAGTTATATCCAAATAGCTACTGAATATTCTGGTTCCTAGATATGGCTTAAATATACTTAAGTTTAAATCAAAGAGATTTTATTACAGGAGAATACTGTATGTCTGATAATTGTTTGAGTAGTAATAGAAGATCACTCCTCAACAAACAGCATGTTTTGAGATACCATTCATGTTTGTGCCACAAACAGCACGGGACAAAGTTTTGTGTTTAAGTTTAATACTTAGTGTTAGGAGATTAAATAGAACAATAGTTCCAGCAAGCACCATGAATGAAAGTGTACTAATTAGCTGAGATTGTGCACTTACTCATATTGTGGCACTTGATAGCACAGCAGGGCACACTTGTTTTTTGCTGTTTATTATTTATTTTGCGAGCATGTGGATCTACAATACATGGTTGTGCATTACACGGATCAAATAAAGAGAGAGTTCAATGCATCACAGCTGATTACTCAGATCTCACTATTATTATGTTGATTATACAGGAGCTGGAAATATGTCATGTGCATACTGGAAACTATATACTGTACCCTGAAGCACCAAAATGAACCTACTTGTCTACGCTCTAATTGTTTTCCATCAGAGTGGTCCCGCAATTAAACAACTAGGCCAGAACCCCTAACCAAATAATCCAGTGTAAGATGGCTCCAGTGGCTCTTTCATCAGTTATACTCAAAGCATTTCCCCACTGCCTGCAATCTACCCTCATGGCCCCCACGGAGCCCCTCAGCAACAAAATATGACCCCTCCCACTGAGGTTCCACCTCACAACATTAACTCGTTCAAAGCTTCATTCAAAGTCTCACGGTCACCCCTGCCAACACGAGGCAGAGAAAACAGCTACACATGACACGGTAGGGAATAGAAGAACGTGGCCAAAAAAATGCAGGAAATATCAATGTCAGGAAAAATAATTCAGGAATGCGCTTCTATAAATAATTTCATTTAAAGCAGACTCGTTTTATTATTCATAAGACTCTCATGACCTAGAAACGTGGTTCGGTACATCAGTGAGCCTGGAGTGAGGCTCAGTGTGATTTGCACACTAAAAGCAGGGGCTTTTCCATTGTCTCACAGGGTGAAAATGATGCAAACAAACTTTGTATAGCTGTACTAATCACAGTTCTGATTATGGGAAAACATGTTGCTGTTCTCTTTGACCGAAATGAACTTGACTGATGCTGAATAAAAATGAAAATTGTCAAATTAAATCAAATAAAACATACATATCGGTTAGTGGCTTTCCACTGTTGTTAATTACATAGCAGATAAACAGTGGCTTGATTTGAAAGTATTCCTAAGGAACAAAACCAGAAAAAAGTTTTAATTTGAGCTTCTGAGTTCATTTTCAACCATGTCATTAACCCCCCCCCACACACACACACTTAAAGGAGAAAACCATGTTTTTTGTGTCCAATCTGCCCCATATCCATGACAGGTCTCTTTTTCCAAGAAGCCAAAGCAGTCACACATTTCCAAAATAGCCTAAAGCCTCATAAACCGATAACACATGTGAAATAAATCTTGCATCTATGAGAAACAAGACTCAAGTCATTTTTCTTTAAAGTGACTGCACATGTCCCTCAAAGCAGTACCAAAATTGTCTTTCCTGTTATGTGAAAGAGGAATTGTTTATGATATTTGAAATTAAAATGTGTGGCTTTCTTACTATGTTTTTCATGTGGTGATCAGGTCATTTTAATATGGCAAAGACCAACATGCCCTGTGCATTTAAACCCAATAGGGAGAAGAATGGCTGTGGTAACAGATTTCATTAAATCATATAAGACCTCACAGGTGTGAATTGGGGAAGAGTGCTGAAACTGACGTACAGAGACTGAAGACAGTCAACACACATGGGATTTTCAATAGACAATACTAACATCTAGAAAACCAGCTAAAAGCTGATACACTGCTGATATATAAATATAATTTAGTAAAGCAGAATGTAACATATACAAAATTGAGGGAAATAAACACATTAAGCCATGAATGAGTCAGCGTAGCCAACATATATAAGCAAATATGACACATATTGTGTCTATTACATAACAGCTATATAATAATATATGTCTACACTATTATACAACATATACTATATTTGAGATATTGAGTGGTTGACAAATATGAGCTGTGTTTCATTATGCGCAATGTTTTCTCAAAATTTGCTCTAAAATATTTGAAAATTAATATTTATGCTGTAAAGTTTCTCTTTTTATTATGTATAATAAGCAAATGGTGTTATCAACTAATAAAAAGACCAAACATATGCTGATTAATCTAACCCAGACTAAAACATCAGTCAATCACTAAATAATTGCAGATTTTAAAGCGTTTTTTACCATAAAAAACGAACTTCCTAACGAATCACAAGAAAATGCACAAATCTTAGAACAAAAAAGAGCTTAGATCTTAGAACAAATCTTGCAATTTGCTTCTTTTAAAAACATAACTCAGCAGGAAACACAAATGTCATTAGGCTATGAAACCCTAGGCATGCCTGATGGGGGGGCTACAGGACTACAGTTATATAATGTTGATATATAATTTATAAAAGAACACTGGTGGTATGTGTTGCAATTTAGTGTTTTGAAGTAACATAAAATCAAAATGACTCTTTACCCTGGGGGCATTTAGTTCACTTTAAAACACTTAATTGAACTTTTTTGTGCAGGAGGCAACTGTACTAAGACCATGAATTCCTGCATTTATAACTGCAAAGGAGCAAGACATCCAGAAGAAATGCATGATGGGTAAAAAACTAAAAAGTAATACTAATGAGAAAGGAAGTCACCTCATTTCACCTTCCACGGTCCCTGTAATTCACAGCTATTTATATTATATATGAATGTCCATTTATGTATCAGACTCGGTACAATTAGCACCCTGAATTATGCACAACGTTTGATGTACCAAAGAACAGACATTTTAATTGGAATAGAGACTGTGATAGAAAAAAGGAAGGGCTTTATTAAAGCAAAAATAAAGTGCACTTCAAAGGCAGGATAAAAAATAACCTAAAATAAAACAGTGATGAGAACTTCATTCATTGTTCATCAGCAGTGCGGTTGACTGATAACACTTGTCATGTGATCTGATAAGAGTTCACTTCTAACACCTGTCCCTGATGAACACTCAAATAATCAATGTATAACTGCACAGCCTCAGATAACGGTAAACGGTAAAAAATGGGAATGGAATGAAAAGATGTTGAAATCAGCAGGTCAAACTATGAGAAATAAAAGAAGGTTTGACTGAAATAAATAAAGGAATGAATGATAAACACTGCAGGGCACGACGTGCTTAAGAAACATGCGGCTCACCCTCAGTATGCTGCCCTCTTTCAACCCTCTGAGCTCTCTGTAACTCCAACCCAACACAACAACACCTGCAGGCAATATTAGATTTATACTTTGGCTTGCTGACAGCACACTCCTCTGTGAGGTGATTTGTGAATAGGATGTATAATCTGAGTATTCATTTCTCTTATCAAATTTTGCTTATGATACAAATGAAACAATGATTATTTTTGCATTTTCAAAGACAATTAAGCACAAAAAGCCCTCAGGAAATGTGTAAAAACTGTACGCAACCTAAGACCTTAGTGTGACATTTGAACAGACTCGTGGTCATTTGCAATTATCAAATATAGCATGTACTCTGACATGCTATCTATGCAGGTCTATGGACGTGGAGGAGGATACAGAGACATGAATAAAGAGAGAAAGAGAGAAACAGATGGAGGCATCTGGTCGTGTGCACCTGTGGGCTGGAGCAGGACGGATCATGAGCTTGAGGGCTCAGGAGAACACATGGCCGTTGTCATGACAGCTGTCAGCATGATAAAGGGATTCTTGACCAGCCCGTCAACGAGTCTGAGGGTAATACATGAACACTGTACATACACTTACACATAAGGTCTGTTATTCACAGCTCTCAGAAGCACAAAGTAATCATTCTGTTACTGTGCAGTAATATGTTAGGAAGGAAGCCAATGTTTTGGTTCATTTGCTTGTTGGATACTCTATGCTATACATATCTCCAGTTTATACCACTATGCAATAGGGATAAGCTATATGTTGACACTTTTGGCTAATATTAGCTTTTGCAATAGCTTTTGAATTCTCATTTGAATGCATTTGCAACTCCCATTTACAGAGCAATAGTATCGATCAAATTTCTAATATTATTGGTGCATCCTTAAAAAGCAATTTGTATACATAACAATTTGTATAACATATTCTATAATAAAGAGAGATCAGACATGATGTGGATTCTTTCCCAAACAGAATAACTTAAAATCCTCAAATCAATAATTTAGGCTCTGTCTCAAAAGTAAAAGTGCTTTTTGCTAGAAGTGAAAAGCCACTGACTTATTCATGACAGGAAGGAGGAGGGAGGTGAGGGGGGTGAGGAAGGGGTGACTGGACGTTGAAACAAAACCAGAAAATCAATAGCAGTATTTGAGTCAGAAACAAACGATTTCCGACATCTGCTACCATGAACCCATCTGTTCCAGCAGCACCACTGTCACACCATTTCACACACACAGATCATGACAATATTAGATGCATGTATCCAAGCATGCAGTCAAATGCATTGGTGCAGATGTTCCTGATACATACACAGATGATGGAAAACATATATCGACAAGCTCTACAAATTAATTGCATATGATTTCGTACCCAAAACACACACACAAGAAGTAGTTGCATGACATTTGGATTTGTGTGTACAAGGGTGCACATGTATTTGCAATCTTGTGCACAGCAAATTCTCAAAACATACAGACACAAAGCAAAACATGAATGACACACACACACACACACACACTCTCTCTCTACTCTACACTTTACTTCAGAACAAGTTAAAGCTTGCCTTCTCCTTTACCCCCAACAGTGCATCATTAGGACAGTCAATAGCATCCCTGCCGTTACCATGACGACACTAGTCCATGGGTGTCTTACTGCCATAGGGCTGTGTTCATTCTGTACACTTTGCTCACAGCATTAGGATGTTTTACTGTGGTCCACACACACAGCAATGTGTTACCCAGATAAGACAACCCAATTTTTCACACCAAGACAAACTCACCACTTCAAAGCGTGTCTTGCAGACACATCTGTGTTTTTGAACCAGTTTTTGAATGGTCATCTAAATTACATACACTTGTGAGGCCAAAGGCACCAATTTAGGTGAGTGCACCCATTTGATTTGTGCCACAAAATATAACATTTGTACTAGATTTGTTTGTGACATTTACCGTTATAAACTGCAACAAACTGGTACTCAAATACGACAATTTTAGTTCATCTAAAAATATTTTAGTCTTTTAAATCTATTTTAGTCTTTTGAATCTCTTTAAGTCTTTTGTTTTTTTTTCCTCTTTGTAACAGTTTTTTTAGTAGAATGTCTTTTATTTGTATGCAAGAGAGCAGCTGTCCCAGTGATGAGTTAGTCTGCTGCTGTAAAAGTGATGTCACATGACCAAAAATATAATCCGTAATATTTTAGAAACCAAACTGGCACTTTGTTTTAAAACTTTTTTGGCAGTTTGATCATAAGATATGATTTAAATATACAGAGTTCCAATTTCACAGGTTTTGATACACACAATGTTCCAAACAGGCATCAAAGTGTTAATGAGATAAAAATATAAAAGGTTGTGCCATTTGTTGAACTCCCAGATGAAAGACTAAACAAAACCACACCAGTGTCAGTGAAAAAACATGAGCTGTGTTTGGTAAAAATGTCTGCTGCGTTTGAATAGAGTGGAATATCCCATAATTTTGGCCAAATTACAGACTGTATCACTGCTCCTGTGGCCAGTACAAGTAGGTCATGTGCATTTAGGCACAGTGTTTGTGTGTGCTCAAGTTGTCATCTTTGTGTTGTTTTATCACAGTCACCTTGGTCAAACGTGATGCGTTCATAGACATCATGGATTTGTAGTATCTTTCTGTCAGCACAGAGTATCTAGTGAACAGTATGTGTGTTTGACCCAGAAAGATTTCCATATTAAAAATGAAACTGCTGGCCATACAATTACCTTATGATTCTTTAAGGCTTAGACAGTGAAACTACAGCTGTGACAATTTATATGCAGGGGTGCATAAATATCAGGATATGCAGAGATATTGCACTGTTGTTATGGCAACCAAAAATTCCCATATAATACATTGTGGAATACTGTTACTCTGTGCAGCACCTAAAATGGCTGAGCTGCCATAATTTGCTTCAAGGCATTGCTCTCAAGACAGTAAATGTATTGGACACTTATCTGCTTATGTTCTGGAAATAGCCAGCAGCTGTGTAACTCTCAGAAATCATACTGTGACCAATGCAGAGGCACAATAATAACAATAGCGTTTTGCTCAACTAATGATCATTCCAGACCGATCCCGATGCGCCGTGGTTTCCTGAAGAAGTGCTTTTAACTACAGAAAGCGGGTTTAAAAACTGGATCTTATTTGTCACACATATGGAAAACCATTTGCCAAAAGAGATTGATGGGTGGAAAAGTCTCAGGCTGACACACACACACACACCTTCACAGAAGATGGACACAAAACCTAGTTTTGTTCATGTCATTATATAACAATCCTTGCGGAGAAGGAAATTTGTGGCTTAAAATGTGCTGAGTGCAGCAGGTTTGTTTCTGGAAGCACTGGGTTGATGTTTAATCACACAGCATCACTGTGAATAGTGATTAATGTCAGACCCATGAATGTGACTAAAATATTACAAAAAAATGTAATTTGTGACAGTAATTTACAAACATTGGAAACATAACGAGTTAAACCGGGCCTGTTTAAATCTACCAACTGTGAAGAAGCCTGTTTTACTATAAAGTGACATTTATGGGTGAAACAGGATATTTAATTAGTGAATAATTGTGAAGCAGATTGTGTTGACTTTACCGCAACAGCTTCTGAATAGTCGTTATATTCTCCAAAATAAATGTGAATAAACCTCCTCAACAGCAAGATGCATGAAGTTTCTTTCAGAAATAATGAATGAAATCTGTTTTCTTGGTTAGATGATTCAAATAATTTTAGACTTGGTGCTTTTTACAATTCTGGTCAGCAAAAACAAAATTTCTTCATGAATATCTACAACAAAATTCCATGCACAGGATCAGGCTGAGCTCTTCCTGGATTAAAATACTTCACGTTATACTCCCTTTTAATAAACATACAGAGAAAATAAACTTACTGATGAGGCATTAGAGACTAAAAGGCATTAGAAAGCATGTCGCTAGCTGTCTACAGCCTATAATCGTGAGCAGTCTGAAAGTCTAGTGGAAAAAAGAATTTGGACATTCTCTAGATGCTACACTAAACTATCACAGAAGATGGAACCAATGGATATAATTCCAAAGTTGTTCAGACTGGCCAGACTTGGGGGGAGCGGTTTACCCTTTGACCTGCAGCTAGAATGCAGTGACATCACTCCCTTGGCTTGCTTAGTCATCATCTGCTGTAAGACTACAGGAGAGGAGCTGAGCAGGGGCGGTGATCACCCGAAACCATTTCTCCTGTCTGGGAATGTGTTGTGAGTATGTGGCGGTATATTAGTGTTGGGAGGAGGTCGAGAAGCTGGAAAAATATCCTTATATAGTCATGGATACAGCAAGGCCCTGGAATCTGTGAGGAAATGACCATATGCTACAGGAAAAAATGCAATGGGTATCAATAAATCGGGCCACCTCTGAGAAAATACAGGACACCTGCTGAGCTATCGGCTTTGATTACCACTTCAGTGGACATTCTGCAGTAATTATTTGTAATTGCGGTGATTACACAGGTTTCATATGGTTTTTTGAGCCTCAGAGTAAGAGGTTAGAAAGTGAAGAGAAGCAGGGAAGACCATGTGCAGATGGGGCGTGCCATAAAGATTTTCCGCTACAGAACATGGATGCAAATCACAGTCACTCTAGTGTCTTCCAGTGACAAGAAGGAGGAGCGACATTTGATGTATATAATCAAAAACTGTGTACAATTAAAAATCAACGCTTTATACTTGCTTAACACATGTTCCTGGTCTTATTATCCATAAGATAAAGCTTGTTACATTTAATCAAATAACTTTCCCTGACCTATCCTCCTTTTAACCTAACATCACCCACCTCACGTCAGTTATTGTTTATGGATAACCAAAAGCAACATATGAGCTATTTGAGTATTGTCTTGTATGTAGGCCACCATAAATTGAGTTCAGACTGGCATTCAGTTCTGGCTCTACTACCACTATGGATTGGCTAACTATTCACATTCAATCATTTACCTAATGAAATTCTGGATATTCTGTCTGAATACGCTTTATCACTTGGAATTATGTCACATAACTTAAGTGAAAAGGTTGGGAATATCCATTTTAACACATTCATAAGCTTACACATAGATGCATTCATATCTGGGCATAAATAAAGACATTCAGAGATACATTAATGCAGAATCTGGATCACAGGGCCCTCATGGAGATCAAGTCACATTCCATTCAGCATCAGTGCCGATCTGACTCAAACTCTGTCAGCCATAAATAACCTCCTCAGCACTTGCTACTTACTCAAGCTAAATAAAGCACTTCTCTAAATGCAGAAATACACATTTTTGTTGTGTACCCATAAACAGTGTCTATTACTCTTTTTCTCAGTTACATCTGTTTCATTCAGCTATGGAATGAGTGATAATGAAAATAACTTCGTTCTGCAAGGGTTTCTATGATTAAGAAACCCACGCCTCTTCAAAGGGCCTATTCATGTAGAACTGGCAGGAGAATCTCATCAATTTGAAACAGGAAAAAGAAAAGCCTGAAATAATTTATGTCAAGGGTCTTATGGGTAAGAGAAAGATGACTATTTCACATTTATTTCTGGACCAATGTGGTTCAAGTGGAGGCAACAAAAACAGTGTGCAGAATCGCAACAGTAGCCGAACCGCACATGACTTCAGTAGATTTGAAAATCATATTATGTATTTTTCTATGACTTAAACTAATCAAAGGATTTGAGAAAGATGTCTGTTCCTTGATGTCAAGTCTAATTGTGAATCTGGGTTCATTAAGGCCTAATATCTCCCGTGTCCAATCATAGCTGACAAACTCACATTGTCATTTAAATAAGGAGGCTGTTCCTCTGCATAAAGGAGCGACACCGCGATTCACTAAACCAAGTTGTGCAACAGCCACATGGAGCTCAAGATAAACAAAGAAACTGATTAAAGTGGAAGTTAATGCCATTCTTTTGAATACAGCTGCTTGTTTATCTGCAGCTATCACTGAGAACCCTGAAGTTAATGTCATTCTTAAGGACAGCCGCCATAATTATTTATTGTTTCAAAAATGTCTATCTGAAGCTGTAGAAGGCACCTTTAAAAGTGTCAAAAGCATACATTTGTAGAATACCATCAAACTTGGGATTAAAGATGCTGTTCCAATTGTTAGGATCTCATATTCCCAACCTTGACATACTTTACCATCTCAATTGTTTTATGTTTAACAGAGCTAGTCGTCATTGCAGTCCCCATGTGTAAAATAGTCTTTTAACTCCTCTTTGCACATGATTGTGAGGGTTGAGAAAACGCTAATGTAGAAATGGCTTTAATAGCTAGAGTCCACAAAAATTGCTAAGCAGCAAGTTAAGACTATAAAACTTAATTGTATATTAATTTTGCTTTGCTAATGCATATGTAGTTACATTTTGGAACTGACAAGCCTTAACAATCTTTTGACCATTTTTCATTAAGCCCCTCCCATTTCCCATGGATGCTAGTCATCAATGATGATGTAATTTTGCAGTTCCCATCACATAAACACTAAGAGGATATTCATCCCATAAAAAACATCTGGACCACAGGCTGCACCCTTCTAGTGGCCCCTAGAGTCAAACCACTTTAAGTCAATTCAGCATCGTCACACAACACAACACCCCAGGTTTCATTTAACGTGTGATACATTGCTCACCACTGTAGAACTCCACCTGTGGTTTGTACTCCAGGCTTTTGAACAACATCCTTTAAAAATGTGATGTTCAATAAAAGAATTTCGGAGCTGCATTCGATTCAATATGACTGTAATTCCCTTTTTAGCTCACCACCTCTATGTACCCGACTCCTCGAGGTGTAATTCCATTGACTTTTTGTTGCTCGTGAAATATGACTGTTTTCTTTCCTAGCCAAAGAGTAAATTTGCTGGGTGAAACATACAGGATACGGCCTGGCCTTACCAACAGCAGATGGTCAGCTGCAGACAAGGTTTGTAAACAGTATTTGCAAGCAAACCAGGCTGAAGTGCCTGTCTCCATGTGGTTGCCAAGAAGCTCTCACTGAACTAATCCAAGACCTCTTGTTTGCTATGGTGAGGGCCACTGTTGTTGCACAATACAGCTAGGAGAGGCTTCATCTAAAATTATAGTCCTGATTCCCTGTATATAATCAGGTTTTAAGACAGCAAAATACCTAATGCTTCAGCATTAGACAATAAAATGCAATACCCTGTTTCCAGAAAGGCACAATACACAAAGTGACACTGTGTCTTTGCTTCAGTGATGTAAGAGTTTAATTATCTTACAAGCTTTAATATCGAGAGCTTGTGCCCAACTGTAAGTTCAGGCTTGACTACACATCTACTGAAAAATCTGTAGATGAAAATGAATATTCACCAAATTCAGCTGAAGAGAACCCTTTGTAAGGGATAGCATATTTTAATGCTATCCACAAAAATACGCCCTAGTCCTGTACTAATAGGATAAATATTAAATCTTAAAAAAGGCAGCATCGCGCCACAAGGTTGCACCCTGTTACAGTAATGATTCTCATCTTGGTACCAAGACACTGAGCAGTATACAAAAGACATTTTATACTGTAGTGCACATAAGGGGAATACCAGTTGTCCAGATTC